>JAWPHD010009409.1:0-104206 GCA_037043455.1 Cyrtodaria siliqua | reverse complement strand
GTTACTTGGGGAGCAGAAAATTATGAAATCTCAGATAACTTTAGTTTGTCCTAATATTTTGTTATAAGACTTTCTGAGTGTCCTAATATACATTTATAGAACACCTTAAAACCATTTTGGATAAAAAATCTATAAAAAAAATAGTTTTCAAATTTGTGGTGCTGCAGGATTTAGCATTGAAAATGTCCTATCAAAAACAATTTTCGCATGTGGAATTTTTATTTCTGAATCAATTTTGAAAATTAAGATATTTTATTTACCAATGTTTCACTGATATACATTTTATTTAGGTCCTATTTGAATTTTGTTTTAAATGATCAGCATAACATGACGTTGGTCCTTGTCGGAAATCATTTTGATTCGATGTTAAACATAGCTGCCAGCGGCCATCTTCGTTTACATAGAGTTATATAGTAAAAATTTATAGCGACTACTCCTCTGAATTGTTGCTCTGGCTTCTGCCAAGTCATTGAGTACCTTCATTGTGGCTTTCTAGGCTATTGTTTTTTTGTATTATATTTACACGAGCATATTTGTGTTTTACTTATATTGCCTATTGATGCTGCCTTGTTGGTTAGAGATTATATCATGGCGGGGATTTCTTTATTTACACTGTCCTGTTTTAATGGGATGACAGTAGGGCAAGTGTGAGGTTAGGTGCACCCTAGAACCGGTTTAAACACCCAGTGGCCTTTGTTGCCACTGACCGTTCCAAGACGGTAGCCCTATTGTCAACCTTTTTGTGTCGTTTGCATTTTTTATTACTTTTGCCTTCTCGTTTGTCTGTTTGCGTGTTTGTGGTTGACTGTCGTCCTTGAATGCTGTTTTCCCTGTCCGATATTTTTATTTTTCTTCAAGTTGCACAGCCGCATCTTTGGAAATTGTAAGCCTACTTAATAAATCATGAGGAAAATTAACATCGTACACTGGGAGTTCCTTATGAATTGTCTGTTTTTTTCAACTGCATCAATGTCAAAAGTTGTATTGAAATTACCTTCATCAATTGAAAACTGATATGACAAAACACTCCTTACGGGCACAGTAGTTAACAGCGTAGTCTCCGTTTCATCACATCGTAGTTTGTTGAATACATGGCATACTCCAAACAGTGGATTAATACTTCCTAGTTTTCTCGAACATTGTTACATGTCCAGTTCTTTGACCCAATGCAAGACCTCGACCTAGCCTCGAATAGTGATGGCTGAATCCCTGTAGCTCTCTCCTTCTTGTAGGATGGTTTAATCACTAGTTTCATCATGACATGCTCTAAAACTACTCCTTCTCGCCTGATGCAACTCTTGTGAGTTACGGTGCAAGTTCCTTTACTTGGAAACTTAGCTAATTTTAACCTTAAAGTATGATCAACCATGTACAACAGTCCAACAATATGGTTGCAACATCCTGTTTCATCCTGCTTTACAAGTACAGTGGCCATATATGACGGTTCCTTCCCCATTTAGCTGCACGCTCAAAACATGGGCAGCATCACTTTTTTCTGTGAAGGAAAGTACTGACTGTTTACAAACGTTATACCCTTTTGGCTGACACAGAAAACATTATGTATATACCGATCGTAGAAAAACCTGTAGCCTTTTTCTAAATGCTTCCATGCATGTATAACTTAAAAAGCAAGAAATGTCACTTTAATTGACAAATAACCCAAAAGTTGTTTTTTTTACCTTTGACCTCCAAATGTTAAGGAAATATAAAAAGATCGGACAGGGAAAGTAGCATGCAAGGAGGACAGTCAACTTGACCGTTGAGGTAAGGGTCTGATTCTTGAGCGGAATACACCTTATTTGTATGGAAATCTTATTATCTCCAGATCTCGTAATTTATTGTCGAATTCGAATGAAACAGTAAAGATCCGGGAGCGTTTAAAACGGGGATATACGGTATGCCATTTGAGTTTTTAGTTTTCCTTTTTTTCACAATTTTTTTTTATTTTTATATTTTTCTAATGAGACGGAACATGTTTTTTTCCATATTCCATATGAGGCAAATATGGAGAGCGTGGCCGAGGGGTTAGCATACTCGCCTCTCGTGTCTAAGGTCCCGGGTTCGATTCTCGGTAGGGTCACGTCCCGGATTTTTCAGACGCTCTCCCGCAGTACCTGTCTCGAGGAAGGTACTGTGATAGTATGCCATCTTTTTGAGGGGATGTAAAGCCGTCGGTCTCGTGTGTAGGGAGAGCCAAACCCTATGCACGTTAAAGATCTCACTGAACTTCTGTGTTAATCAGTGTTTCACGCTCGAAACCCTGCTAAAAAAAACGAGATATGTGAAGATGCCCCAGAGTGGGTCCTGCGTATTAAACGGAATACATTTATTTTTAGTATGTCATCCCCACTCCCGCTCCACCCCCCCCCCCCCTCCCCCCGGAATAAATTTATTTTCAGTATATCATCCCCCTTAAATCCCCCCCCCCCCCCCCACACACACACACAACCACCCCCTTGCCCTAAATGGGCCTTAAACAAGCCAGGTTATGCCCCTGAATATGCCAATGCATTACTGATCACTCTCGTGGATATCAAATTAATATACACATACAAGAGTTTATCAAACTTACTGTTTTGCAAGGACATGGAAGACTCTGTGTCAGGTTTTACGACAACCCCAATGGGAGTTTCTCTGCACTTGCCATTGATCACTGAAAATAAATATTACATTATCAGGGTATTTAAGTAAGTGTCTTCCTGACATTAGTGATGATTATCCATACACAGATCTACTGATTAATATTAACGTTTGATGCATAGTTTAATTGTCTTTATACATTACTTAACGCTGTTATAAAAAATTAACTGAAATTATTTAGTCGCACGCTCATAGCCGCACGTACGTCATGTGAGAGCGGGAAAATGAAAAAGACTCCCGTTAACAGCTTGGTATCCTTGGGCCTCTCTGGTCAAGTTTAACAGTCATTAAACACCACAGAGTATTGCATAAATACATTTTTAATTGAAACTGAGTTACTCTTCAAAATGGCCTATGACGACACTGCATTTTTCTTCAACTCCGCCGCTGCAGATCCATAAATATTGTCATTGGAGGAAGGTAGACATCGCCAAATCGATCAAAATGTGTAAATTAGATGCACACAATGTTCTTACCTGTATCAGTTCAGAAAATCTGCACTTTGGTGTATCAGTTCAGGAAAATGGCGCTTTGTTTACAAGTCGCTACAGACAACACGATCATTTGAGATTTCTTTTTGGAAAAAAAAGTGTCCTTGTTATGACGTCACACGCGCTTACCACGGGAGATACTCAATGAGTGGCGTATTTATTGGAAAAGTGTATACCACCAGCCATTCGCAATAATCTATACTTTCTCACTGATAAGTCTATCTCCCATTGTGATTAAAACTCACAACGGTGAGAGCTGATAAGGTGTCTGGACCAAAAAACTTTATTTGAACAAATGTGATCGCAATAATATCTAAAAAAAAAAGATACACCGTTTAAATACTATTGGTAACCATTCTTTAATATTAATCTCAATGAATATTAGGTGAAATAAATATATAAATCGAAGTTTGTCTTACTAGGGAGTTCAGTCAAATTTACTTATCTGTTAAAAATGGTATGCATGGACAGTCTGTTAAATGCTACAAGGTCTCTCAATTCCAACAGTGAAAATTTCATCAAAATCGGTTGAAAAATAAAAAAGTTACGGTATACAGTGAAATGTACAAGGGTTGCCCAATTTGGGGGAATTATTTACCAATTAATGAATACAATTATATAGTGTATTTATGGCACCAATTTAAAAGAAATATGTCATTTTAATCATGTTTAATTATATTTCAATGATGTTCTCTGTTTATAACCACATGAAACCATACATTTTCTAAACGGTCATTCTCAAACGCACCAAGTTTGATGAAGGTGACAAGACATAAAATTCAAAATGGCCACCAAGATGGCCGCCGCATATCAAAATTCAAGCTTATATTGAAATAATTGTTTTCTTTCATCACTAATCCTAATTTATACAATGAGTAATGAAATTGTGTCTTTAAATAATCAAATATGTTGATTTATTCCATTTAAAAGTTGTTATTTACACATATATTACATATTTAACGGCTATTTTAAGGTGGCGGCCATTTTGAAATAATGGAAAATCGAGAAAAAAAATTAATACAACAAATATAGGCATGATATATATCAAATGAAACATCTTTTTACAACCATTCTAATGGTATTGATTTAATTGATATGAATTCAGTTCATAATACACTAAACTTGTGTTTTAACATATTATAAGATCTCCTTTCTTCAAATCCGCGAGAAGAGGGAAAAACCAGATATCGGAGTCTTCCTCGAAATATTTCAAATCAAACTCAGTTTTTATTTTGTCTTTTTTGTTTTTTCTTATGGACAGGACTTCTCCATCAAACCACTCTGCCACGCCTGTGTCCCCGATACATTTGTGTTAGATTTTCTCACCTACAAGTCGGGTCGGATCTTCCAAAAAATAATCTAACTGTTTTTGACATTTTCTCACTTTCAATTTGTCTCTCCCCTCCAAAACCTTTGCCCAAACCTCTTTTTTCTTCTCATCAACACCCTTTCTCATTTCTTCAATAGGTTTATAAACCAAACCAGCGGAAGTTTCTCCTTCAACATTTGTTTCATTTAAGTTCAGTATTTGAAGTAAATTTGCTTTAAGTTTATCATTTGAGTATTTCGTATTGTTCGTCTGCTCTTGAAATATTTGTCTTGGCCCGGTTGCCTTCAACACATGCTTATGGAATTTAATTTGTGACATAAGGGCATCGTGTGTTTTCTTTTCAAATTTTTTTTCAGTGTCGCCTTCGATGTTTTCAAGGTTTGATGCAACGTCTGAAATGTCCCAAAGGCCACCGATGTTCATCAGATCATTAGTGTATTTCGTTTTTTGCGTCATTTCCTTCATTTCCTTTATTTCAACCTTTTTTTTCCAGTTTGTGCCTGATTTGTTCCTGGATTTATTTATTTCTGTTTTTAAACTCTGCTTTAATTGCATGTCCAATCTTTCTCGCCCCATTCATTATGTCTGATTTGTCGTCTTCAGATAGTGTTTCCAGCCACAAAAAGGGTTTGTTCTTCATGCACATGGCTTGTGTCTCCATCGTTAGTGCTCTGGCTGATGGCTTGATCCTGATGAGATTATCCAGTACAGCCATATCTCTCTCAGAAATCGTGTTGGTTTTTGGAACATTGGACGACTGTAGGGACAGCATTTGCGACGGCTGAAAATAATCACCACCTGGTAGTTGCGATGCAGCTTGACGTTCTTATATAATGAACATTTCAGAACAGATAAGCTCAACTGCCATCTGAGTCATAGTGTCCATTTGTTCATTATTGGTTTCCTCAAACAGCGCCTCGTAAATTTTATCTTTCTTTACAGGTGCTTTTTCTTTGGGGAACATCAGCTCACCGGACATGGCATCCTGGCCATTTGATGCCCATCTTTCCAGTCCAATCTTGAGTTGTAGTAGATCATCATTCGAGGATGTTCCAGAAGGGACCTGTTATTAACTTATTTATGATTCCCATTGCTCGACAGCCCGCGATAAATACTTCTTCGTTCACGTCAAATGCTACTGCCCTCAAGAGCTTATTTTGGTCACTGAATTCATTTAAGAATGTTCTTATATCATTGTGGTGATAGTATAGTGCTCCAAAATCATGAAACGCAATCTTGATTCTATGTCCATAAAATGTAACTAACTTATTTTCTTTCTCTTTTCCTTTTAGGTAAGTCTGCCAGTAGGAAGCCACACCCGCCTTATCTGAGCCCCTTTTTGGTCAATGCTTTCGCTGCCGTCCTCACTAGCCTGAATGTACCACTTTCATCTTTTTGGAAGCAATGTGGATTTTCACCTTCACAAACAAACTTTGTCTGCACAAGTACCAAAATGTGCAAGCAGGTGTAACCGACAGGAGTTCTTCCCAGTTGTCAATATGTCTGATTTTTCCGCGTTCGTAAGAGCATCAACATTTTCAACGACTGCGGGCATTAACTCCTCCCTGATTTAGCTTAAACTTTGATTGAGCTTTCCATTTGTTGCGCACTGATCCGACATGTAATTTTTAATTGAGCAGATGAGCTTTGCTCGGTTTTCTTCACTTTCTACTCCAGTTGCAGACATTGATTTTGTGAGGTCGTCAACCGTGTCTAGAAAAGCATCGAAGTATGTCTGCGCATCTCCCCCACCAACCTCTTTAACACCCATTGTCATGCTGTCACCCGACTTCAGAGTAACCTGAAAACCTTCATAATGGCTGTGAAATTTGGTTGTTGCGTCGTGGTGTAAAGTGTTGCCGACCATACCTGCTGCATCAAAGTCTGTTAACATGGCATGCGCAACTTGTCCTGATGCGATGGCTTTAGCTTTGACTGTTAGCCAGCTGAGTAATGTCTTTGACGGCAGTTTTTGAGGCACTTTTCCTGTCAGACTTTTCAATACAGTATTAATTACTGATGGCAGCTTGTTCAGACTTACATTGCACTCATGTATTAACTGCATGCAGCATTGTCGAATTTCATTACTGTATTTTCCATTTGCGAATGTTTTATTTTTTCAGTTTCATTTATGTAAATAATTTGTTGTAATTCATCGAGTTCATTTCATTTCTAGGATTTTCTCCTCATATCTGTCTTCAATATTTTCTTTTTCATTTATCAATGTGGTCTTTTCAATATTCAATACTTCAATTTTCTTTTTCAATCTCGAAACACGCTTTTGGAGGTTCACTTTTTCATATTTCTGTTGCTCATTGTTTTGATCATCTCTTTCTTCCTGAAATGTTTCACTGTGTCGCAGTACATACTCCCAAAGACCATCGTTTTCATTTTGGAGACCCTGTTTTTCTTTTCGTAATAATTTTACTTCCGACGATAGTGTTCCAATTTTCTCAGACTTTCTTTTCAGCTTCTTATTTACATTTCTTGGTGTATACTGCGATAGCTTTTCACGTGACTTAACTATTTCCGCCGTAAGGGTAGCTATATCAGCCGAGGCCTCTTCATACTGCTCATTAGATTTTAACATTTGATTCTGCAATAACACTTTATCATTCTTGTTTTTTTCAACTAAAACTTTATATCCATCAGCAATTTCCCCTAAGGATTTGAATGCTTTCTGTAGCTTTTCATCTTTCATTTTAATTTCTTGAAGTAATTCTGTATTAGATCCTTCCATTTCAGACACAGTCCTTTTTAATGTTCTATTTTCATTAACAACAATTCTAACTGTGGACATAACTATTTCTGATTGTTCTGTCCCTAATGCGGTAATGTCACTATCCATCTTACTAACAGGTGGGGCCATATTGTCAAGCAAGTAATCGTCATAACTTAGGCCTGATTTCTTTTTATTTTGTTTCAGATACTTTGATTTCTTAGCTACAAGACCAATTTTCCTGCGCAAACTGTTAAAATCACAATCCCCATACACCGGGAAGAGTTCTATCAATTGATCTGTACACGCAGCATCATTCAAATTAAAGGATGTTCGCAGGTCGAGAACTTCCTTCACGGTTGCCAGATTAACTGGCTTAATCGGCTCCTCTGGCACAACCGGGGCACTGTGGGTATTGGTATTGTCCACCCAGGACTCGGCCATAGCTGAAAATTGTAAATTAACTTAAACCTGATGTACATGATTGTATAATAATAATTAAAATTGAAGATGCAAAAATTTATTTAGTACTGCATATTTATTTATATTTATTTATTTATTTAATTAAACAGTCGTGCGAGTGAACCCTACCGAGACTCGAACTCGGATCTATAGACAAATAAAATCTATTATGCTAACCAATTACAATATAGGGTTCGAAGTTGCTAAGACTGTGATGCTTCTATTTGTATTTTGTGTTAAATTCACAACAATCCTGATGAAATAACGAAATAAAACTTATAACACGTGTCATACTCACCACAAAGAAGAGACCACGAAAAAAGTGTAGTTTCCATCCGTCGAACCGAAAAAGAAACCGTTTTAACTAGAAATGAATCAAAATAAATCACCGGTATCGATCGTCTTCAAATTCATCCTTTTTTCAAAGTTTCACGAACTTGACAAAGTCGGGGATCACGGACACTACAGAAAACGACTGATGTTTATAGGTCTTTAATTTAAGCTTAGGAGAAACACGGAAATGAATTGTGACGATAGATACTGAGGCAGTCTAAAAGTGTTGTCACAAATCATTTCTATGCGAGTCCTAATCATAAAATAAACAACATTTCGATCAACATAAATCATAATCGATAGTCAGGGTTGTCAATAAGTTTCCAAGTAAGGGATATAGTTAGAAAATTAACAGATAGGCTAGGCCGCCCCCTTGTAGGTCCAGAGTAACTGGTCCAGGGGTGCGGTCCACCGCAAGCGCACAACACAATGAAAGCATAATTGAAAAATTCGGCATAGGTTCCCCTAGCCTAGGCAGTTTCCCAAAAATATTTAAAGAAGTTTCAGGCCAAAATGTTTGGGAAAAGAAATTATTCAGTAGTTTAGCAAAAAATAATAAAGTTACCTCTGTTAAAATACGACTGATGCATATATAGAGGTTAATCAACACTGTTTTCGTATTACGGGATATAATTCCTGAGGCCAGTTCACATATCTAGTAAAAAAACGAGTGCAGTAGTAGGCACTCGTTTTTTTACTAGATATGTGAACTGGCCTCAGGAATTATATCCCGGAATACGAAAACAGTGTTGATTAACTTATATATTACATTTAATTTACAAGAATGTGCCTTTAATTCAATTAATATTTCTGAATTCACTAGGGTTTACTTTGCCTTACTTTCGAACGTCGCGCAAGAATACACTACAACGGTCACAACAGGTTGACCCGCTTTGAAATATCGGACATTTTGTTTGTGTCACTTGGCGAAGTTTGGGAAATTCAGCAATCATATTTGGATTTTAATCACGGAAATATATTGAAACACATCTTAATAAAGTTTTAAAATGAATTGAAGTGTTATGATGTTGAATTTCAAAACATCTACTAATATAGATTTGGATTTTAACTGGGCAACACGTGATGTGACTGAGTCCGTGAGTGACGTGATAATTTATGATGGAAGACGTAAAACAAGCGAGAAAACTTCAGATCAGGCGTGTGGTGGTGAGTTTATTTTCTAATCTATTTAAAGTAAATGTATTTATTGCGCTAACACACGATTATTGATCTAACAGAGATTGACTTTTTCAGTGCTTTTTTGAACCGAGATTTTCAAGGAAATGGTTTCCAAGGGTGAGCACTATGAGTGTGAACTGCCTACCTATTTCTTGGTTCTGGCTAAGTGTGTATGATGAGATGCACCATCACACTTGCTGGAATTGAGGGAGAGTGTAGGTTCTACCTGCAATTAAACCAGGATGATTGGGACAAACGACAGTAAACAACCATTTAAAACTGCCATCACAACTTTTAATTTGTCATAAAATATCAATCAAGACAGTGAAGTAAGAAGAGAGTGAATGGGCACATAATCGAATCTCGCACGATCTCGTATGGCTAAAACGAGAAAGATAAGCGTCTCTGTACATGATCAGAAATTTCATCGTGATCGCTGGGCGCGGTTAACGCTATCAGTCAATTGTTATGAATATAGCGGAATGGGTTCATTGTACCGGTAATCAGATTAGCGTTAATCTAGTTGTATTGTTTTCTAAATGTGTATTCATTTATAGAAATATAATATAATTACAAAACTACTGGTGTAACCACAGACCTAACCTAATTATTAGTAAGTGCAACTGGTCTGTGGTTTATCTAACTTCTTTTTTTTTTTTACGTTTTCAACACTCATTTTTTTTGATTGAATTGTTTTTTTATATATTACATAATAACACATTTTTAAAATAATAGCGTCCGTCTAAGTGGAACTTTTAAATATCTTGTAACATGACATAGTAACTCGCAACACCGAATGAGATAATTTTGTATAAAAAAATAATATCACATGAAAAACTTGTAATTAAACACGTAAGTGGGTTTTAGCAGTGCAGATACATCAGTTTAGCACTTCACTGATCAAGATCACTGTTTTTCACAGTAAGATTAAGAATTAATTCCTTCAGTTTGATTTTAAATTAATTGGAAAAATATTACAATTTTAATTAAAAAATAATATTAACTTGTCCATTGTCGCACTGTAATATTGGGAATTATTTCCCTTGTATATTGTTTCTACAGTGTAAAGCGCACACTATTTTAATCTGATTCGGAGTCGGATAATATAGCTCTGATTCTTTTGAATTTCTTGGAGGATGGCGATAATACTGCTGGATTTTCTGGCAATGACCCGAAATAAAATGTTCCACCAGCTATGTGTGTGGTACCATTGAATACGGATGACATCATGGCATTTGCACTTTGTTTGTGGAAAATCTGACTACAGTTGGGCGACATATTTTGCTTTGAAGTGGAAGGCGTGAACTAAGTGAGGCTTTTTGTTGTTTTCTTTGTATTCATAAGCGCACCAGCAATATGGTTTTTTTGAGGTTCATTCAACTTTGAGTAGGAATTGACACTCTGTAAGTTTTTATGTCCACTTATTTGGACAGTGGCTGTTGCATCCATTCCCAGGTCATTACATTTTTGTAACAGGTGTTTCCTTACACTGTGATTTGTTAGTTTGCGACCATCATTTAATGATTCGCACTTTGTCTTCATGGTTTTCACGATTTTATAAATGTGTTTTTTTACCATCGGTTGATTCTTGAACCATGGTTGTTGGGAATTGGGGCTGCGAAGGGCATTAATCCCGAGAAAAAATGGCGCATCAGGATTCATCATTTCATGTGGCCGTTGTTGTTTATATATTTTGTACGCCTCAGCTGGGCATCTTTCTTTATTTTCGCTATTGGCCCAAGCTTTTGGCTTGAATTTTCTGGTATTTTTTGGATCAGTTCCAACTCGAGTTTTTGTTCCGAAGAGCAGAGAGAACGATAGATGTAGCAAATTTATGATTTGCTGAGGCGTCTCGTGTCCTAGCTGACCTGCCTCGAACAGCTTGTCAATGTCGGCATCGGTCAACTCGTCAGCTTCATTTGGTCTATTTCCAAGACCCTGTGATTTTAGGGATGTCATTTTTGCTTTTATAGCATTGTTGCTATGTGGAAATAGCGGACATTTATTGATTTGGTGTGGACAATTCTTATTTTTCAGATATCTATCCATGCTTGACATGAAACCACGGATAGTCGATGGCTCATATTCGTTACCGTCAGCCTTTTTGATGCTTACAATAAAGTTTCCAAACAAAACATCAAGTTCATTGGTAGAAAGAGTCTCTATATCTCTATGTTCATTTTGAGCCCTACAAAATTCTTTTAACAACCGTACGTCTGAATCAGTTTTCCTCTGGGTATTAACATTTTTCTGACCTGCTATGAAATTTGCAACTTCATCCTTATTTACTGGATTGAAACGAGATGTACTGGTAGAAGGCCTGGGTGGGGAGACAGGTTGACCAACATTTGGGATTTCCTCATATTCAGATTGTGCAAGCAGGCTCTCAATGTCCTGTAAAGTCCAGGGTTGCATATACTCTGCCATTGTTTCTGTTGTAAAGCAGACAACAATGACATTTGGATATCTTCTTGTTTTATCATTGATCAATGAATAACATTTTCTGTTGTTGTTTATTTTATTTATTATTATTATTATTTTCAATAAGTCATATTTATTTATTTTAATGAAATGGAATAGCCTACTTTTTTTTTTGTTATTATAAACTATTCAGATGTGTTTGTGTCTATTTTAATCATTTGGAAAAACAGCCATTCTGTTTCAAGCTTAAAAAAGTAGTTCCGGCAAAATCTTATAATTTCCCTAGGGATTTATTTCCCAAGGGAATTACCACTTTTAGTTCCCACAGAATTACAGGCAGAAATGTAATATAAAGTTTTAACAGATCGTTCACATTGGCAATCGGTCCTTATTGACAACCCTGTATAGTGTTTGAGATCCCCGACTGTGATCCAGTACAAATTTAGATATATTTAATCAACAAGTATACACATATTTAACATGTTTTATTGCGGCATAAAATGTTTATTTTTTCCAATTATAATAGACATTTTTAGGACATAGGAATGGATTTGAAGACGGTAATAATCACATAACAAATACAACAAAACTTCATAACCGATCCGAGACTTACTATCGTAGTCTGTCTGTTGTTAAATATATGTAGACAACAGAGCCTCAGAGGACAGAGCTCTATCGTCAGAACTGACTCAATAATTATTTAATGAGACAGTTTCCATCATCAGAATATACCTTGAAATACATGAAGGGAATCAAATGAACCAAAAATTAATATGGGAATATTTAATCCTGCAAATATAATACAAATGCTGATCGACAGAAGTGTTCATTAAAAACATACCCCACCCACCATATTTACATGGGAAAACTGACAATTGAAATTTCTTTCAAATATTTTACATTAACCAGGTCACCCATGAATGATGTGAAGATGTTAAAATATAAAACAACTTAAACTGTCATTTTTAATAAAACCGGCATTCATAATTATCAGTGATGACTTTGTAAACGCTGATATTGTCTATCGACATAATCTCGCATTTGGAAAACGGCGGCCAACATTTTTATAACGTCAAAACATGGGCTTGGAAAACTTATTCTCCTGGCTATAAAACATGACATATCGAAAACATTATTTGATAAACATGTGGGTGAATTATTGTTTGAACTATAACAACTATGGCACCTTTTTTAAAACACGCACCAATTTTTTTTTTTCTGGACTTTTTGGACTAATTTTTATGCTATTTCATCATTTGTCAACGGATATTTACAGCCAAATGACCGTCAGAAAGAAGAGAATGTCGGCTTCAATTCTGATTGGTCAACATTTTTTTTTTTATCCAACGCGAGGCAGGAGGCGAGCTATTAATAGGCATAGTATTCCAAAGTTACTAAAAATAGCGCACCAGCAAACACAACGTCATTGTATTGATTCGATTTCACAGTGGCGACGTCACGTGACTGGACTGCCTAGTCTTACTCGACTCCTGTTTTTGTTATTACTTCTCGGCAACGAAAGTGTTTTTCGGCCTCTCTGCAAATAAAGAAAGAGGGCAGCTTGTGTAAGTCCACAGAGAATATTGTTTAGTTTAATAATATTTTATTGCAGATATGTTACAATACATCAATTCAACATCACAATATTCATAGAAACATATGCAAGTGGATTGAACTACAAGTTATTACAACATTAGTTACAGTTCTCTCCATTGTGGCTGAAGAAGTGTATATGATTATCGGTTTGAAATTTTAACAATATATTTAAATAGAAATTTGATACAGAAAAACGCAGAAAAAAAAAAATAATATAATAAAATAATAATAAAAAAAATAAATCCAAAAATGTAAACTCTGCCGTGCCATTCTACCCCCACGCAATCTCCACCGAAATAACACCACAATATCCCCGTTCAGGCTGATAGAAACATAGCGACAGTAGATATAGACAAAATAAAACGTTATATTGATACAAAGTTAAGGATTTTGGAATCGTTTAGTGTTTTTAATATAGTTTTGCACTTGAGTAAATAGAATATGATTTTCCTCGTCTTTTAGTTGGTCGATGCCGTATAAAAGTTTGTGAGTACTTAAAGGATGAAATATACGAGTGTCTAAAAATAATTGCCGTCTTTCATTTCTGAAATTTACACATCTAAACAAATAATGCTCAACATCTTCAAAACCATTACAACATATACAATTGGGATTATCCCTCAAATGATTAAGAAATAGATCAGCATTTAAATTGCTGCAGTTGTTTCGCAAACGCGCATGTAGAACTGAAAGGTATCTATCACCCAGTATGTAGTATTGGGGTACTATCGGTGGTTTAAAGTAATTGTTAAGCCTAGTTTTAAAACTCGAAAGGGATGGTGCTTCGCGAATATTGATATCAAGTTCATTCCAAACTTTTAGAGATGACGGTAAGACTGATCTCGAAAACAGTTCTGTTCTTCTAGGTAAAATAACGAAGTTGGAACTGTTTCTCAAGTTGTAAGGATTCGATTCCGAAACAGTTGCAGGGAATATTTCATTCAAGTAACTCGGTAAAACTCCATTTGTAAACTTAAAGGTCAATATCAACTTTTGGATGTGTCTTCGGTCGGCCAGAGAGACCCAACCAATTTCAGTTAACAATTTTTGTATAGAGACAGAACGAGTCAGGCCAGTAACTATTCGTGCGGCTTCATATTGTATTTTTTCTAAGTTATCTTTTTCATAATTTGTACAACTATCCCATATTATAGCCGCGTATTCTAAAATAGGGCGAAGGTAAGATTTATATATTTGATTAAGCGTTTGACGTTTTAATCTAAATTTCATTAATTTGAACCTAATACCTTAGACGCAGATATTACAATATTTGAAATATGTTGATGCCAGGACCCATCATGACTAAGGGTTACTCCTAGATGTTTATGATGGTCAACAAAGTTAAGTTGTGTATTTTCAAATATCAAAGACGGACGGTTTCTGTTTGCAAGTGAAAAGAAGATACTTTCAGTTTTAGATGGATTAAATTTTACTAGCCATTGCTTTGACCAATTCGATATTTTACACAAGTCATCATTAATTGTAGTTTCCATATAATCTAAATCGGATGTAGATACCGCAATAGAACTGTCATCAGCAAATAACCTTGTTGTACTAAGCAATGCGTCAGCTATGTCGTTTATATAAATTAAAAACAATAATGGTCCTAGAACAGACCCTTGGGGTACGCCGGCATTTGGAGTTTTTATTTCAGAAAAGGTCGAACCAACGAAAACTCTTTGTTTACGATCAGTTATGTAATTATTTATCCAATTAAGAAGGTTGCCTGAAATGCCATGTTGTCGGAGTTTAAAAATTAAAGCTGCGTGCCAGATGCGATCGAAAGCTTTGGATATATCAAAAAATACCATACATGTAAATTTGTTTTCATCAATCGCTTTGCATATTTGATTATAAATATCAATTAGTTGATAAACTGTTGAGTGACCAGGTAAGAAACCAGACTGGTTTTTAAATATTAAATTATTGGTAAGCAAAAAATTAAAAATATGTTTGAATATCACGCGTTCCATAAGTTTTCCAACGCAGCTAATTAACGATATTGGTCTATAGTTTGAAGGTAAATCTTTATCACCTGATTTAAAAAGTGGCATAACATTAGCTAATTTCCAGCATTGTGGAAAGATATTTTCTTGAATTGAACGATTAAACAGAATACACAGGGGGCGACATATTGTTTTTGAAGTTTCTTTCAGGACTCTATGACTTATTTCATCTGGCCCACTAGCTTTATTTATCACTTAAATTGATAGGATATCAGAAATTTCATTTTCAGTAATATTAATATCATTGATAATATTGATCGTCTTAGGTATAAATTGTGGTAGAGTGGCATTGGTGTCGTCAACAGTTGATATTGATGTAAAAAAGTCATTCAATAAATTTGCCCTTTCTTCGTCAGATACAGAATATAAACCATCGTTGTTCTTTAAAGGTGGTATGACGTTACAACTGTTAGCGTTTTCTTTAATTAACATTTTGATTATTTTCCAGTACTGTCGAGGATTTGCAGAATTCATATCACTTAGAGAAAATTCAAGTTGATTAAAAAACATTTCTTTAGCATGCTTTTTCATATTATTAACTTTATTTCGAAGGTCTTTATATAAGCGCCAATCAGATTGATTGCCTGTACGCAAAGCTATTGATTTTTTTCTATCGCGTTTACGAGATGCTAGTCGTATTTCAGAATTATACCAAAGCTTATCATTTGGACGAATTGTTACGAAACTAGTTGGAATGCATTCCTTCATGAGATCAGTGAGTTTATTAATAAAACTATTTGCAGCGATATCTACAAAATCTGTATGCAAAAAAGTCCAGTCTGTTGATCTCATTAAATTATTCAACTTTTCAAAATCAGCACGTTTGTAATTCCAGACTCTTCTTTGAAACGGTATATTTATACAAAATTCGCGTTTAATGAAAGCATATGTACTATAATGATCACTGATACGATTTGCTGTTTGATAAACGCCAGAATCATAAGAAGTTAAATGATTAGAGATAGCGATTGGATCTATTAAAGTGCTTGAAGTGTTAGTTACACGAGTAGGATCTTTCATTATATTTATCATATTATTAAGAGTAAGTATATCTCGAAATTTATGATTTGACAGGTTTAATTGGTCTTCATTAATGTCACCTAAGATAATGATATTTGAAGTTATTTCAGAAGCATGTTCAATGCAGACGTTTAACCTGTCCAAGAATTCAACTGCATAGTGCGGTGGTCGATAAAGTGTGCATATTAGAAAAGACTGGCTATTATCTTTAATTTCAACCCATATTGATTCAGGAAGTAAATATTCCAATTCAATTTTCCTATCTGGTCTTAAATGGGGCGAGAGATACATTAATAATCCGCCGGAATGAGATGTATTATCCTTACGGAACATAGCATCAAAAGTTTCTAAATGTAACATTTCGTTTTCAATATCAGTCGATAGATGAGTTTCAGTAAAACACAATATATCAAAATCCACGAAGTTGTCTTTGATATAGTCAAATTTGTTCCTAATACTACGAATATTTTGATGTATTATTGAGAAACATTGCCTTGTGTCATAACTTGGGCCCGGATTCAGTTCTACATCTCCTGATAATATAATTAAAGTATTCATAATTAGGAAAAAGTAAATATTTTGCATGATATCGCATGTTGAAAATATATTCGGATTAGATTTATATTCATAATTAATTTTCTCCGATAATGAATTAAACGTTTGACATACAACTAATACGGCAATGAGTGCAATATAAGGATGCGCAGTGTTTAAATAAAAACGAACCATTAATTGAGCAGCTCTTACTAAACAATATAAGATTATCTCAAGTGTCATATTAAGAGGGTGCATATAGCACGTACACGATTTTAGAATTCGCTGTCGCCTGTTATTATAAAGTCCAATAGTCGCTCTCCATGAGTTTAGGTCATTACAGAGAATATTGTTTAACGTCCCATCAACATATTATAGGTTACATAGAGCTTCCCCAGAGAGAAGGAAATGATACATTGGCTTCCCACCTACTCTTTAATACTATACAATTGGTGAATATGCGGGACAACGTGGTTTACGTCCTACGACAGGAGTCGAGGATCCCCGCCATGAACTATTCCCTAACCATCAAGACAGCATTAATAGGCAATATACGTAAAACATAAATATGCCCGTGTATTTATAAATAAAAAAATTGACGAAAATACAAGGTAACACAATGTGTTATTAAATGAGTTCCTTTGAGATAAAAGATAAATGAATTAGACATAATAGTATTCCCAACGTATGTCTCTTGCCGAAACGAAATGCAAGGTAAAATTACAGGATATTTAGGTAAACATCCATCATTCTGTTGTACCGACCATATGTTTTACTCTTCTTATTCTTTCTTTTGATATTGATGTTTCGTAGCAAAATTCAAGAAATTCTATCATGGGGATTTAGACAAATAGCCCGAACAATAATTTTCTATAAGACTACATAGTATGAAAAGAATTAGAAATACAAAGGGCTATAACTCAGTGGAAAATTATCGAAGTGGAACGTCGTGATAGTATGAGCATCATTATTGTACGAACTATTTCTCTAAAACACCTTGCTAGAATTTAGAGAAACTTGCTAGGAAGTGTCAGTGGTCATGATATTCTTGTACGGACTATTTCTCTAAAAAACGCCTTGCTAGAATTTAGAGAAACTTGCTCGGAAGTATCAGTGGTCATAATGTTGCGGTTCAATAATTTTAAACATGAGTTATGGCCTTTTGTTTTTTTAATGCATTTCATACTTGGTATGCAAGTCAGGGCTATTTTTCTAGACACCCGATCCTGTACTGTTATCCATTACTAGTGGAAACGTGTTAGGGATGTTAGTCTGTTGGTAATGTTAACAGCAGCAGCCTTTTAGACTGCACAGTATAGCCGTTATCGCTAGTAACGCATTCGCTGTTAAGCGCTGGCAGCAACTTACCGATCCGCCAATCAGAATCACGCGCTTGTTTCGTACTCTTTTCAAAAACGGCATGGTCATTTCAAGACTCCATTTTTCCAAGAAGAAAAGAAGAAATATTAATTCAATGGTAGGCGAAGTTTTTTTTTTTTCGTTTACTGTACAGCAGACAACAACGTAGTGTACCTCTTTTTGAAAGAAGGGAGTATATTATCCTCTACTTGTATTGTAACATGCATTCAGATTTCTCTTACGAGGGGTGTGGGGGTGGGGTAGGGTGGAGGGGGGGGGGGAGTGGTTCTCATAACAGGATAACAGATAATTGAATTTGCTGTTAACAGATAACAGTGAATTAAAAAAAAATATAACAGAACATCCAGGAACGTTTACTACACGTTCCTGGTACGGTACATCTAACAGATAACAGTTCAAACTTTTTTTTGTCAAAGCACAGAGTAAAATTTGACCACTGTAAGTGAAGGGTTTTTCACACATCACTTTAAAAGTAGATTATCACATCATTTTGGAAGTAATTGGGGTTCGGGATAAATGATTTGGAAAATACTAATCCGGAGACTGTATAATTTAAATCGGTACGAAAACAAAAGGGACGATATCTCAAAGGCATTTGAGTTCCTTTGTTTTTATCTTACCAGCTGCTTGACCGCTTGAAAGTTAAAGCTGATCTTCGCAGAACCGTGAAATAAATCGCATCGGAATCTCCGAATCAACTCCTCTTATAAAGATATTTTCAGATGAAAAGATGACCACAGTTTAATAGATCTTCTATCAAAAGGACTGGGTTTTTTAAGCTGCATTAGACGATAAACTCCAGTCCAGAAAATATCTTCAGCCTCCCCACATCAGTTTTTGCGCACAATATGACCTATTTATGTGTCGCGACGTGCCGTAAAATACCATTCATTCATTCGGCCTCCCCGCTACCCCGCCATCCCCAACCTATATTCATGGCGTTTAGTAGTTTTAACATTTTTGTATTTTTCACTCCTTCATGGTGTAACATATGGATCTGAAATAGTGTGTAATCGTTGACTCGAGTTATAAAACATACCAGACTTGATTTGAATGTGACGTTTAGGTCATGCCCCGGGGGTTAAACTTGATTGGGTGGGCTCGCCCACTGGGTCATAACTTGGACACTGTTTAGGTCCCCACCGTAGAACCATATATACAGTAACTGGTCATGAACAGACTGATACAACCATCCAAACAGTATTGGCCCTGTGGTCCATCCCCACCCCTGGGGACATAGCCCCTGGGTCATAACTGGAAACCGTTGAGATCCTGACCTTATAAACATATATACACTTACTGGGCTTGAACTTATTAAGGTGGCATGGTAATTTGCTATGGGCCTAACTTGGAAACCGTTAATTGAGATCTTCACCCTATAACCATATACACAATTACTGGGCTTGGATACTTTAATGAAGGCATGGTAATTTGCTATGGCACACCATCAACTGCATGATCTAGTTATCCCTATGCTTTCGAATAAAAAGTTTGACACAGGGTCAAAATAGGGAGTGTGGCAGGGTCAAAGATGTGGCTTTATGGTGATCACAGGGATTGCAATATTTATATGGTGTTTTACGTCATTTTCAACACATGAAAGGTTATATATATGACGGTCGATTTTTTAGTGGTGGAGGCAGACCACCCACCTTTCCTGGATAGAACCAGTACTGTCCACCTCCTGCCATCCGTTAGATTTGACAATTTCTCACAATTTGTGCTCCCACTGGGATTTGAACCCGCAACAATGAGAGATGAGGTTTTCAACGCAGAGTCGTCAATAACACCCCGACCACGGATGCGATCTATTTCCGTTTTCTGTTAATATTTTAATATTATTGAACATGTAGCACATGGTGGAACTATAGGACAATATACGGGCTCATTTGATCTGATTGCAAGTCGGACTCGATATCAAGAAAACATAGGTTTTCATGTACATCCTTGACTGCCATACTGGAAACCAGCAGTATTGTATTGTACAATACATGTGACCAAGTGGCGGATTTGATGGTTACAATAAACATTACAATGTTTCCCCGTTGCTATTGTCACATAGTGTGGGCACTTCATGTGCGTTTGTAAAAACAATGCCAAATTGGGCAAAGTATATCTGTTTTGGGATAGTAACACCAGAGTTATGGCCCTTGTTTCGTCAGAATGAATGAATGAATGAATGTTGTTTTACGGCACGTCGACACATAAATAGAATGCCATTTTCTGCCTTGAGAACGCTCTAGCACCTTCATTTAGTACTTGATCTTTACCAAACTTTCAGAGATTGTTGATATTAATGAAAGCTGGGACAAGTTTTTCGTCCGTCCGTCATCCTGCCGTCCGTCCGTCTGTAAACATTACAATGTTTCCCCGTTGCTATTGTCACATAGTGTGGGCACTTCATTTGCGTTTGTAAAAACAATGCCAAATTGGGCAAAGTATATCTGTTTTGGGATAGTAACACCAGAGTTATGGCCCTTGTTTCGTCAGAATGAATGAATGAATGAATTGTTTTACGGCACGTCGACACATAAATAGAATGCCATTTTCTGCCTTGAGAACGCTCTAGCACCTTCATTTAGTACTTGATCTTTACCAAACTTTCAGAGATTGTTGATATTAATGAAAGCTGGGACAAGTTTTTCGTCCGTCCGTCATCCTGTCGTCCGTCCGTCTGTTAACTTTTGCCTTGTGAACACTATAGGGCCTTCATTATTAATCGGATCTTTACGAAACTTTGCCAGTGTCTTTATATCAAGGAAAGCTCGGATAAGTTCTAATACCAGCCGGATCGGATAAATTTCACCGGAGTTATGGCCCTCGTTTTGCTAAAAAATGCCATACTAAGCCTTGTGAACACTCTAGGACCCTAATGTATTATTTGATCTTTACCAAACTTGCAGAGATTGTTAATATCAATAAAATCTCGGATAAGTTCGAAAACGAGCTAAAACAGATCAGTAACACCGGAGTTATGGCCCTTGTTTTTTAGGATAAATGCTATTTTCTGACTTGTGAACACTCTAGCACCTTCATTTATTATTTGATCTTTACCAAACTTGCACATATTGTTAATACCAATGAAGGCTTGGACAAGTTCAGAAAACAGCTAAATTGGGATAGTAACACCAGAGTTATGGCCCTTGTATCGTCAGAAAAAAACAACTATATCGGACAGGGAAAGCAGCATTCAAGGACGACAGTAACTTTTTGAACACAAAAACAAACACGCAAACAGACAAACGAAAAGGCAAAAGTAATAAAAAATGCAAACGACATCACAAACACAAAAGGGTTGACAATAGGGCTACCGCATTGGAACGGTCAGTGGCAAAGTAGGCCACTGGGGGTTTAAAGTCTATTTCTTACATTTCTTATCCTAGTACAGCCAAATTTGGCCATGGGCTTCCTTATAATATTATCTTAAGGGCTGCGTAGGTAATTTTTGATCCTCTAACCCATGGGCTCCCATGGTACCCAAATTCTGATAGCCCTTAAAATATGTCCAATTTCACATCAAATTGTGCGTAAAACTGTAAGCTGTGTTTACAAGACTATATCTCTTACATTTTTAGCTCGTCTGTTTTTGAAAAAAACGAGATGAGTTATTGCCATGGCTTGGTCGGCGTCTGCGGCGTCGTTGTCGTCTTCGTGAATCTTGGTTAAGTTTTGCGTTAAGGTCCACTTTTTCCAGTAACTATTACAGCTACAGCTTTGAAACTTTGCATAGTTGTTCTATATCATAACATCACACAGTAAATCAAGTTTCCTTTTTATAATGTTGGTTAAGTTTTGCGTTACGCCCCACTTTTCTACAGCTTTGAAACATTGCATAGTTGTTCTACATCATAACACCACACAGCAACTCAAGTTTCATAACTCTGTTTTTCATTTTGCAAAGGTTATGCCCCTTTTTGAACTTAGAATTTTGGAAACACAGATGAAATATCATTAAAAAAAAAATGAAATGAAGCCACAATAAAAAATTGCTAGATTCTCATCCCCTCCCTCCCTGAGTTGCATTTCGACCACAAATTTCTTTCAAATGGCAGCAGTTTTGGATTAAAACTGATAAAAATAAAAAATAGATTTCACACCCTGCGTCAAATTTTACTATAATTTGTATTAGATTTTAACAATAATTTTATCGGCCCGAGTTTCTATGCCTGCCCCACAACCCCTCCCCCACATTGTTTTAGCCTTGTTTTCTGATTGTATATACTATATATATAATTTATTATTCTCTGAAAAATTTAATAGTCGAGCTTCGCTGTTCTCCGACAGCTTTTGCTGTAAAAAAATATTAACTCATCTGTTATTAGATGTACTGTTAACTGTTTTCAATGTTTTTTAATTCACTGTTATCTGTTATCAGCAATAGTTTTAATTCACTGTTATCTATATAGCTGATCAAACTATTCCAAAAACCTCGGCAAATCGAAAACGCCCACATAATAAGTACTGATAAAGGTAAAAAAACTTAGGCTGAATTCTCGCTCATCTCTTAAGAAGACATGGGACATGGTCCGGAAAATAAGTGGTAAAGGTAATTCTAGTTCTGTAAATCATCTTAAAACAGATAATGGAGATGGCAGAAACTTTTTCAAAAAATTCTTCTGAAAATTGTCAACCAAACTTTCTGAAAAATAAGAAACAAAAAGAACAGAAGAAGCTGAACTTCAAGTCGAAAAACTTGGAAAATACAATAAACTCTTCACTCTCAAAGAACTACGAGAGTCCCTTAAAAAGGCTCATGATACATCAGCTGGTCCTGATGATATCCATTATCAATTACTAAAACATTTACCTGAATCCTGTCTCTCTACCCTTCTTGATATATTTAATAAGGTTTGGGTGACGGGAAACTTCCCCGATTCTTGGCGGGAAGCAATCGTTATTCCAGTCCCCAAACCTGGAAAGGATCATACGGACCCTATAAATTATCGCCCAATCGCTTTAACGAGTTGTATATGTAAAACCATGGAACGAATGATTAATGGGAGACTCGTTTGGTACCTGGAGTCCAGCAAACTTATAACAAAGTATCAAAGTGGATTCCGGCGCCAACGAGGCACAACAGACAATCTCATACGATTTGAATCGTTTGTTAGGGAAGCTTTCATCAAAAAAGAACATTTAGTCGCTGTATTTTTCGACTTGGAGAAAGCTTATGATACTGCATGGAAGTACAGTATTATGAATGATCTACATGACATTGGTCTTAGAGGGCGATTACCCATTTTTATAGAGAAATTCTTAGATGATAGACAGTTTCGTGTCCGAATGGGTTCAACCCTCTCTGATATTCATGAACAGGAGATGGGTGTTCCACAGGGAAGTATACTATCTGTCACACTTTTTAATATAAAGATTAACAATATAGTAAAATGCATCAATCCAGGTGGGGATTGTTTGCTATACGTTGACGACTTTGTTATATGTTATCGTGCAAAAAACATGAATACTATCGAGAGACAATTACAACAATGTCTCAATAAACTTCAGACCTGGTCTGATGAAAATGGTTTTAAATTTTCTAAATCTAAGACTAATTGTATGCACTTTTGTCATCTTCGTAAACATCATGAAGACCCTCATCTAACACTGGATGGGTCACCAATACCAGTAGTGGATGGGACAAAATTCCTTGGTCTTATTTTCGACCGTAAATTAACGTTTATACCACACCTTAAATACTTGAAGGCCAAATGCCTTAAAGCTCTTAACTTACTTAAAGTTGTTGCAAACACTAATTGGGGAGCAGATCGAAAAGTCCTCTTGCGACTTTACAGATCTCTTATCAGATCCAAGCTGGACCTCAATAGTTTATGGATCGACTCGCAAGTCGTACTTGCAGATGCTCGACCCTATACATAATCAAGGATTACGACTCGCCTTAGGTGCCTTTCGTACATCACCAGCCGAGAGTCTATATGTTGAAGCCAATGAACCATCACTGTCTCATAGACGAGACAAATAAGCTCTTCAATACGCCATTAAATTAAAGTCTAACCCTTAAAACCCAACTTTCGATAATGTTTTTAATCCTAGTTGTGAACCTCTTTTTGATCGAAAACCGAAGGCATTTGGTCTTCGTATTAAACCAAAATTAAGAGACACTGAAATCGACCTAAATTTGATTGCCATGTACAAAGTACCACAAATTACACTGTGGACTTTGGAAACTCCAACAATTATTTTTGATCTTTGTAATAATAACAAATCCAGTACAGACCCTACTGTCTTTCAAAGCAAATTTAATGAAATTATATCGAAATACAGTGACTTTCAACATATCTACACAGATGGCTCGAAAGTTGGAGATAAAGTAGCTGCAGCAGCTGTTCACAAACACAGCATAAAGAGCCGCCTGCCTGACAAGGCCTCTATCTTTTCAGCTGAACTTAAGGCAATTGAACTTGCCTAAAATTATATTCAGGAATCTGATGATGACCATTTTGTAATATTTTCTGATTCCCTTTCATCTCTTCAAGCACTGGGTAATATGAATCATGATAACCCAGTTGTGCTTCAACGTTTAGAAAAGTACAATTCTCTTATAATTGATAATGTTATTATTTTCTGCTGGCTTACAAGCCATGTAGGAATACGTGGTAATGATAGAGCTGATAGTGCTGCTAAGGCAGTATTATATTTACATATATCTAATACCAAATTACCTTATACTGATTTTAAATGTTGTATTAACACATATATTCGTAACTCTTGGCAAACCGCTTGGGATTTGTCAGTTACCAATATACTCCATTCAATTAAACCGTTACTCGGAGAATGGCGTTCTTCTACTAGACCCATTTGTCGAGAGGAAGTTATCCTAGCCAGGTGCAGGATAGGGCATACACGTTATACTCGTTCATATTTATTACAAGGTAAGCAATTACCAGAATGTATACCCTGCTTTGCACCGTTAACGGTCAAACACAACTTATTGGAATGTGTAGACTTTGATCCTGTGCGTCAAAGGTACTACAATGTTAATACTATGAAAGAGTTATTTGATACGGTAGATTTTAGTCTTGTTTTAGATTTCCTAAAAGAGATCAGACTATATAAATCATTATAATGTGTTCTTATATATATTTACTTGTTTATATGCCCGTAAACGGGCATTTGTTGATTTACATACATAGTTTATATTACACCTTATCATCCCTTTTTTTTTTAATAGTTTTATCTTTATATATTTACACTAATTTTTAAATAATACTTCATTTTTCATGAATTTTTGCGCACAATATGACCTATTGATGTGTCGACGTGCCGTAAAACACCATTCATTCATTCATTCTGATGAAAATGGTTTTAAATTTTCGAAGTCTAAAACTAATTGTATGCACTTTTGTCAACTTCGTAAACATCATGAAGACCCTCATCTAACACTGGATGGGTTACCAATACTAGTAGTGGATGAGACAAAATTCCTTGATCTTATTTTCGACCGTAAATTAACGTTTATACCACACCTTAAATACTTGAAGGCCAAATGCCTTAAAGTTCTTAACTTACTTAAAGTTGTTGCAAACACTAATTGGGGAGCAGATCGAAAATCATTAGCCTTCTCCATAGGTGCCGTAAAACACCATTCATTCATTCATTCATTCTGTTATCAGCAGATAATGACTTGAAACTTTGTTTACATGATAAACATGAAGTGTAGATGTGCGTGACACAATTTTAATGCGGCTCACTCAATGCCTTGCAAAGTTATTGCCCTTGATCTTACTAAAAGATTGTTTGCGGGGGGTATTTATCACCTTCAGTGATAGTTCTAGTTCAGGTAGTATCTGATCTTTACCAAACTTGCCAAAAAAAAGTATCTCTCAGTTTATGATACCGGTTTATAAAAACCTTATTTTTATACTGGAACTTTCAGCGTGTTAACATACTGGTATTGTTAACATACTGGTATTGTTTTCCTTAATATTTCAGAAACGAAAAAGAAAAGACTTCACTGTTTCTGAATGAATGGTGTTTTACGGCACGTCGACACATAAATAGGTCATATTGTGCGCAAAAATTGATGAAAAATGAAGTATTATTTAAAAATTAGTGTAAATATATAAAGATAAAACTATTAAAAAATAAGGGATGATAAGGTGTAATATAAACTATGTATGTAAATTGACGGGCATATAAACAAGTAACTATATATAAGAACACATTATAATGATTTATATAGTCTGATCTCCTTTAGGAAATCTAAAACAAGACTGAAATCTACAGTATCAAATAACTCTTTCATAGTATTAACATTGTAGTACCTTTGACGCATAGGATCAAAGTCTACACATTCCAATAAGATGTGTTTGACCGTTAACGGTGAGAGCAGGGTATACATTCTGGTAATTGCTCACCTTGTAATAAATATGAATGAGTATAACGTGACTGTATGCCCTATCCTGCACCGGGCTAAGATAACTTCCTCTTGACGAACGGGTCTACTAGAAGAACGCCATTCTCCGAGTAACGGTTTAATTGAATGGAGTTTATTGTTAACTGACAAATCCCAAGCGGTTTGCCAAGAGTTACGAATATATGTGTTAATACAACTTTCTGAGGTTGAAGTTTTAGAAAAGGCCTGGGATGCAGGAATGCAGTCAGCAGGGAAAAAGTGTACTGCTGACATCAGCAAATGTGCAGAAGAGCTGAATACCACCGTTGAAGGAGTAGAGGTAACACCATTTGGGCAGAAAATTGTTTGAAGTATTGAGCAATACACTATCAGTAGTATTAAAATTATCAAATAAATTGAATTAGATTGAACATTTACAGTCATATGGAGCTTATTCATATTATGATGGAGAAAAATACAGAAAAATCATGAAGGACCCATACTCCTATTTCAGATTAATTTCTTTAACATGCTCTTTGCTGGGCTATTCATTGGATAGAAGAACACCTATATTTTCTTATGCCATAGGGATTTTTGTTAACATTTGACTCAGATATTTTAGGCACTTTAGCAACGGTATAGGTTTTTACAAAAATCAGGTTTGATTGAAGTGCAAAAGTTGTTACACAGTCCAGAGTGGCATGTGGTGGTATGCATTTTATAGTAGTTCTTCCCATTTATAGTATCAAAGTTCGTATGATTTCACCAGCCCCACTCAAGGCTTTAAATAGAAGCATGGTTTCACCACGAAAAAAGTTGCATTAGCTGTTTTTGCCACTTTGCCAATGCTAAACATTCATTTGTAAAATGACTAACCAAATTGGCTAAAACACATGACAAATGTTTAGCCATTTTAAAGTTTGTTAGCCTATGGTAAAGGCTAATGAATAGCCCAGCATTGGATAGAAATGAACAGTGGGCTGCCCTGGTAATGTCCTCATCTGTGTGAGTTGAGTATCATTCTTAATGTTTCAACTTTAATGACCCCACCGGTAAGCAAATCCCCGATCTCTTTATCATGAGCCTGCCTTGTTTTAACATTAGAAAACACTGTATATATTCAATTAATGGCTTTTTATGCAACCGCCACCGGAGGTGAGGGGTCATAAAGCGCTGCCCATGTCTGTCTGTCTGTCCTTCCCGATATTAACCTTGGTAATGTAACAGTTAACTTTGTCTGATTACCTTACTTTCTTTCTTTGATTATTGGTCACATGTATTGTTGGCATTGGTGGACGTAACTTACGTCCTTTGGTGGACGATACTTGGTCAGGGCTTTCCCTTTGTTTTTGTTTTACCGGTAAAGTTTTTAAAGTAGGCAGGTGATTTACAGTTCACTCCTTTGTTGTATTGGGGATTGCTAAAGTAGCAATGTAGGTGGCTAATTTACCTGCCTACATAAGGATTGTTGGATTTAGACGAAACTTGACAGGAAACATCTGTATGATGTCTCGTTGTGCATATCGCACTCGTGTTCTGGTTTCATGAGTTTTGAAGTAGTTAATAACCCCTCTTGACATTTGTTGTTGTCGCTACTCCTCCTAAACCGCTTGTTGGATTTCGGCAAAACTTGGCAGGAAGCATCGATATGATATCTAGTTATGCATCACGCTTTTGTGTTCCAGTTTGGTGATTTTTGACAAGAGTTGTGGCCCTTTGACACTATAAATCTATTTTGACAAGGTTGTGCAGTGGGGGTTCTAAAGAAAAAAACAATCCAGAGTATTGACAGTACATATTTTTTATATTTTGCTTCAGATGTGGATTGGGAATCGTCAGGGGAAGCAGAGGAGACTAGACAATGTAGGGAGTGTGTGCAAAAAAACAACTATACAACAACTGGCCCCAACGCCTTTTCCCTGTTTGTCAGCAGTGTGGAAAGAGGTAAAATAAAGTCAATGTAAATGAAACAAATTGAATGTAAATAACAAAACATAGATTTAAACAATTGAAACAATGTAGTATTGTGTTGTCTGCAAATCATAGTGCACACACAGCTTTTACTTTGTCTGTTGCCTTGCGACTGCGTCTGTCGTCCATCTGTAGAAACTTTCCTTTGTGCAAGATAATTGGAGTAGATTTTGAAAATTATGGAACTGTACCTGTATGTGGATATGGATTTTTAGGACAATAGGTCAAAGGTCTAGGTCACCATAATCCAATCATGAAAATAACTTTCCAAATGATGACAAGAGTTATATCTATCGGTTGAGCACGGTCCTATAAATGTTGTTGTCAAAGGTCAGGTTACCATAACTGGATCTTGAAAATCATTTTCTGCAATTTAATTATAGTAGTTTTTCATTTTGTCAAGTTTTGTTATGAAACTTCATACTTTAACCCCTTAGTTATTAAGTAATTGCAAGTAGATCAAGGTCAGCTTAATTCAGTAATGAACACTACTTCCTGAACTTTAAGGGAGATAGTTATTTATCTACAGTTATGAAACAGTTATGAAACTTCATGTCTGGAGTAGCTTTGGGTATATCAAGGTCTCTATCAGTAAAGAAGGATAGAAATATCGGACAGGGAACGCAGCATTCAAGGACGCCAGTCAACCACAAAACACAAAAACAAACACGTAAACAGACAAACGAAATGGCAAAATTAATAAAAAATGCAAACGACATCACAAACACAAAAGGGTTGACAATAGGGCTACCGCCTTGGAACGGTCAGTGGCAAAGTAGGCCACTGGGGGTTTAAACCCGTTCTAGGGTGCACCAAACCTCACACTTACCCTATCGTCATCCCATTAAAACAGGACAGTGTAAATAAAGAAATCCCCGCCATGATCTAATCTCTAACCAACAAGGCAGCATCAATAGGCAATATAAGTAAAACACAAATATGCTCGTGTAAATATAATACAAAAAAACAATAGCCTAGAAAGCCACAAGGTCAGACTTAAACCATTCTGAAAGTCGGTGTGCTAAAAAACTGGCGTAGCTATTCATCTAGAAATGGAATTTCGTTTGAAATATTTCCCTCGATAAACGTTAAATTACTAAACTTAAAATTACTACACCTACAGTTGGGAAACTTTACACAAACACAGCCTGCAGGTCAGACAAAAACATATTTTGACTTGGGTCTATAGGTCAAAGGTCAAGGTCACCAAGACTTGATATCATAAAATGTAACCATGTCTTATTTTATTAAGAACTTCACCTACAATCATTTGAGTTAATTATGAACGTGTTCCATTCCATTTTTATTTTGTTTTCCAATTTTTGTGTTTAGGTCACTTTCTCTGGAAATGTATGCACTACATTTCAAACTTCGGTTTTAGTTGTATCTTGGGTAGTAAAAAATGTGACATAGGAATTGTGGATGTGACATTCACCGTCCAAACAAAAGGCGGATAACTTAATATTTTTTACATTTAAGTTTTGCGTATAGGTCACTTTCTTTGGAACTTAATATACATCGTTCAAAAAAATTTGTTAATATTTTAAGACATAGTTGTGTCTTGGGTACTGCATCTTTTTGGACAATGGGTTTCATCTATGAAATCGACCTGCTTTTTGTGGGCGAAGCAACATATTTAATATAGATAGATAGGTAAACGGACGGACAGACAGACAGACAGACAGACAAAATATACAATGTCATTTTTGTTTTTAAAAGACTATACTTAAATGCCATATATTAGCAAAATGTAAACTAAGTTTTTTCGTTATTCAACATTTTACTTTAGGCGAGACAATTTATTCCGCAGATTTCTTGTTAAATTAAAAGCTTAAGTTATATGTACGTAGGTTGTAAGCTTTAAATTGAACTCTTAATTATTTTGGTGGAATATATCCAGGTCTACAGATATATGTGTCAGTCAGTTTGAGTTATAGATCAGTTTTTATGAAAACAATGCTATAAAGCAAGGCTCGCACCAAGAAGATAATGAACTACAATATGTTAATAACCAATACAGACACTTATATAGACCTTTACTGAGGCATTGTATCTCGAGTCCTTATATTATATAAATATCACATTCATGAGAGTCATTAGAGGGTGATGGTAATAATGTTCACCCTGAGGATATGATTATCGCCCGAGGCGAAGCCAATCAATACCCAAAAGGTGAACATTTTTATTATCACCCTCTCATGAATGTGATATTTATTTTATTATGCAAAAACAAGATTCATTTTACTTTGCCAGATTCCTTTTTTGAAAAACAGTTTTTTTCTAAAAGTTGCTAAGAATGTTATATCGTTGGATCGGAAATAACATAACTAAGAAAATGAGTGGTAGTTTATTGAAATTGGTCAAGTACTTTTGAAGTTATGATGAGTTAAAAAGAGCAATTTCAATTATCGATGTCACCGAAACAGCGCGCATCAAAGCTGCGCATGTTATAATATTTTTACTATCACCCTGCGATTTACTATCACCCTCGCGTGAGATAGTAAGAAATTACATGTTGTCTATGGAGATTTAGCATGGGCGTCTTATGTGGGGTATAATAATTATAAATAACAGCCTCTTTTCCCAGTGTTCAGCTATATTCACTGATTCAAGTTGTCTTTATTATATGATGCAGGCCATATCAGTTTAATGGTCACATAGATAATCCTGAATTGTTTTGCTCCAACAGGGTCCATGGATAAAACGGATTTTTTGAAGACGGCAGCGGAAAAGTGGAGGTCTTTGGAAGATGATGAGAAAAATACATTTTCTGAAAGAGCAGCAGCCATCCGCCTCAATCCAATGAAAAATTGTCGAAGGGGGAAGTTCGTGAAGAAACAGCTTCAGTGTATTGGTCAAGCGGTAATTTATAATATTGTTATAATATGCAACTTTGGTTGCATTAATTATTTTTAATAAAATATGTACCCTTGGTGATGAACAAGATATTGTTCAAGTTGCTCATTGCTGATACAGAATATATATATAAAAAGTTGTTTATGATTTGAATTTTACGTGCTAAGTACACTTCTAATAGAACATATTTGGGGAAAAAATGAATTTGTACAAAAAGAGTATGATAATGGACCTTTGGAAACGGCCGAGCACGATACATACGAAATATTGCAGTCTCGATTTGATTGAGACTGTTCATGAGCGGTAGTGAAATATGCTGGCTACCGCTCACGCCCTCTAGCGCCGGGTTGAGCAGAACTCAATATTCATAAAATCAACAGTACACAATTTTAACCATCCCAAAGATGGCATGCATACGGCGGTGGACATGGAGTTGGATTATCTGAAAATAAGGTTACTGTTTATTTTTCATCAATTTCTTTCATGTCTTTGAAATAACTTTAAAGAAGAAAATAAAGTTAAATTGTTATCATCATGCCATTTTTTTTTAAAATTCTTATCATTTTTTAACATCATTTGTTTGTATGTAGGTGTTTTACGTCATTTTCAACTCAAGTAACGTTATATATGACGATCGATTTTTTTTGTGGTGGAGGCAGACCACCCGCCTTTCCTTGGTAGAACCAGTACTGTACACCTCCCGCAATCCGTAAGAATTTACTTTCTCAACGACAAGTCGAGCTCTCTGTGGGAATCGAACCTACAGTGATGAGAGGCGAGTGTTTCCCGTTAACCTGTTGACCATGTCAGCTTTAATGACGTCATGACTCAGCGTCACAGTTAGTTATTTTGGATTCATAGTAAGTTATTGATATTGAGCAATTATGAATATTCTTTCCCTGAGAAAAAACTATCTTTCACTTATAGAAATGTAATAAATATTGATAATGATTTGATAACATCAACTTTTTACAGTGTTCTCTATTGTCATCGGTTGGTTTCCATTTTGGTGGAATTGGACTTGATCCCAAGGATGATGTTACTAAGCAGTTTTTGGGTCCACTTCCGCTTTGAGCTTTTTCAAGGGCGAGTTTGAGAAATTTCGTCTTGACGTAAATATGTCTGGTACGAAATTTCTACAAACTATGTATTAGTATTTTCTTCTTTTTAGCATTGTGATAAGATACATTATGTAAAAATCATACATTGTTGAAGCATTAATAAATTTTCATTTGACTATCAATATATAAAAGAAATCGAAGGTAATAGTTATTAAACTTTTAATTTGACATATTGTTCGATATTTGACGATTGATATATACCATTGAATGATGGTGTTCTTGTTTATAATTGTTCTGCAGTTGCAGCTTGAATGCTGCTATGAATGTATTGTATGATTCAGATGTGTTGATTTGTTTTAATTTTAAGGGCACATTGTTCTAATCGGAACTGAGGAGAAAAAGGAGGAGAGAGAGAAGTTGCGCCGACTTGTTCGTCAAAAGTTCAGGGCATGTTGGGGTAGGTAGCAAAGTGCTAAAATCATTTATGTTTAAAGCTGATTTACAAATTAATTATTGATTTAAATATAATACAATAAACATCTCATATTTGCAATTATTTGTAAAGTTATATCCAGTTTGATACGACAAATATGCTATGCTATGAAAGAACCATTGAAGGCCAGAATAAATAAAAAGTAATTATTTTCAGCTTGCGAAACTGCCACAGTTCTTGCCTTCTTTTTATTTCCCACTGGAGGGCATTTGTGAGATTTAATAAAAGCAACTTAATCTATAAGATGTTGGAACATCACACAATTTAAGAAATAGAGCATCGTTTACTGTGAATTATCGTTTAATATATCACGGTTTGGAATTCAATTGTAAACAATAATTTCACGAGCTCGAAGTGCGAGTTAAATTATTGTTTACAATTGAACGACAAACCGTGATATATTATAGATAATTCACCGTAAACGATTTTCTATTTCTATTCTAATACCCCTAAAATGTGAAAATAACGCAAACATCTGAAATACTTCGCATTGCTTTGTTTACTCTCCTAACGTTGCATACGTTACAATGCGTAATGCGCAATGCGCAATGCTTATTCTCATAACGTTGCAAATATTACAGTGATATATCGTTCAATATAACGAGATATTTTAAACTAGGCTATATAGTGCGGGTGTATTAGAATGTTCTTTAACACATGACCAAAATATGCATGTTATTCTTGCGTTTCTCTTTACTTTCTTTAATTTAAAGCCGCTATCACACCAACAACAGACACATTTTACAAAACAAAACCTTTCTTCTAAACTATATTCATGTCTTTTCTTCTAAACTATATCCATGTGTTTAGGTCATAAAATGATGCATATGTGCCGATTAAAAGTCTAGATTTGTTCATGGATATAAATACCTGTAAATGATCATGCGTAAAACGAATTAAGTGTTGGTAACTCATAATTCGACACAAAATAGGGTGATGTTTGATATTTTTCCCGGCTGTCTAAGGTGTTGATATTGTAGTTAAGAGTTCAGAATCGCAAAATATGTAAGTTACATATATACCTAATCATTAGTAGGCGTGGAAACGGTATGCATTTGTTCTAAAAAAATTCTGTTGTTGGTGAGATAGCAGCTTTAAAGGAGTTATCTGTTGAACAGAAATAATATACTATTGCGCTTGTTGCATCCGAAGGTTTTTCAGACTTTTCAGATAAAATTCAACCAGTACCAAATTAGTTGTATATAATTGAAACAGATATTTTAGTGGTAAATAAAAATACCTTACTTTTCAAAATCGGTTGAGAAATAAGTATATTAGAGCCAAAGTGTTTTTTTGATGGGCATTTCCCATATAAATTCCTTGTTGGTGGAAAAATGTTGCAGGAAAAACAGAAATATAAGAAATCTCAAATAACTTTAATAGTTTGCTATACACTTAAGTTACATTTATCCAACACCAAAAAAATAATTTTTGGATAAAAAATGTATTTTTTTTTTCAAATGTTTAATGCAGCAGAATTTTTTGTTCTATTTTTGTTAATGTCGTTTTAGGTTAGCTAGCGATAGTATTTGATATGAAGTTACTGCTATTTGAATGAATGAATGTTGTTTTACGACACATAAATAGGTCATATTGTGCGCAAAAATTGACAAAATATGAATAAATGAAGTATTAATTAAAAATTAATGTAAATATATCAGGATAAAACTATTAAAAAATAAGGGATGATATAGTAGTAATATAAACTATATATGTAAATCAACGAATGCCCGAAAACGGGTATATAAAAAAGTAATTATATACAAGAACATATTATACTGATTTCCTTAAGGAAATCTAAAACTAGACTAAAATCTATAGTATTAAATAACTCGGTCATAGTATTAACATTGTAGTACCTTTGACGCATAGGATCAAAGTCTACACATTCCAGCAATATGTGATTGACCGTTAACGGTGCAAAGCAGGGTATACATTCTGGTAATGGCTCACATTGTAATAAATATGAATGAGTATAACGTGTATGCCCTATTCTGCACCGAGCTAGGACAACTTCCTCTCGACGAATGGGTCTACTAGAAGAGCGCCATTCTCCGAGTAATGGTTTAATTGAATGGAGTTTATTGTTAACTGACAAATCCCAAGTGGCTTGCCAAGAGTTACGAATATATGTGTTGATACAGCTTTTAAAATCAGTTTAAGGTAATTTGGTATTAGATATATGTAAATCTAATGCTGCCTTGGCAGCACTATCAGCTTTATCATTACCACGTATTCCTACATGGCTTGGAAGCCAGCAATAAATAATAACATTATCAATTATAAAAGAATTGTAATTTTCTAAAAGTTGAAGCACAACTGGGTTATCATGTTTCATATTACCCAGTGCTTGAAGAGATGAAAGGGAATCAGAAAAGATTACAAAATGGTCATCATCAGATTCCTGAATATAATTTAAGGCAAGTTCTGCTATTTGAAGTATTACATGTCAGAACAATATGAAAAAGGACAAAACACCATCATGAACATATAAACACTGAACAGTATATTATTTAAATTAAGAAAATGTCATCAATTATAGAATGAGATGACAGAGGTGTAATACTTGGTTAAGAAAAAACATATATCTCACCTTCAAAATGCTTAATTAAAGATATTTTTATTTTTGACATTATCCATTATACCTTGGTCCATGCATGCATGAGCAAACCTCCTTGGTTCATGCATGCATGTGCTAACCATCTTGGTCCATGCATGCATGAACAAACCGCCTTGGTTTTCAGACCCTAGCATGAGAAAACTGCCTGGTTCATTTATGCATGGGCTATATCCACCTTGGCACAATTATATGTCACATTTTTATATATTTCCTTGTGTGTACACTTATGCATGCTTGGTAGATCATTTCATATACATTTGCTCTCTTTCTTTTTGGTGTGGCTATATTGTAACACATTTATTGCTTACAGTAGCCAGCTTTACATTTCCATCTTGTTTGCACCTGTGTTATGCCCATTGACTACTAATACCCCTCTGAAGCATGCTAATCTGCTTTGTAACATAGCTTCATGGGTAGTGGTGATTTGAAGTACATAAATACCATGTAGTCATTAGCCAGGAAACCACAATGTACATGGTCCTTGGTGTTCGGGTTAGACACAACAAAACAGTTCTCTAATCATGGGTACATATTTTTATTATATGACCATTTTTAATAAATATACATTAATGTATAAAAAAAAAATATATATATATATATTGGATTTGCAAACTATTAAACTTTATTAAACTATGATGGAAAGAAGTTGAAATGTTAAATGTTTTAGAATAACAGTTAACAAAACTTAAAGAACAAAACATTTGTTAAAGAACAAAACAATATTGTCAATGCATACAAATAGTGAATAGATAAATCTAACGAATGTCTCTGCTCAAAAACATGGCTTACACAGTTCACATCTATTTATTATATGGTGTTTTTAGATATTAATATTTTTTTGCTTTTTAACTTCTAATATCAAACTGCAATAAATTGCAACAATACCTTTCTCTTATAAAAAAAACTATTCAGTTTTTAACCGTTAAAAATGGCGTTTCTTGAAATCAAACCTCAAATTTGTTGTCTCTCGGATCGAGTCCGAATGAACACGTTGCCTTTACAACGTAGGTTTCTTCTTCCACAGACGGATGAGCCCTCAGGAAAATGTTGTAGAATGTTTCGTCCATTTCGAACGTCTCGTTTTTCGTACCCATTATTTTTCGAACTGATGGATGTTTTTCGTACGATTAAAAACGTTAGGGTCGGGCCGAAAAATAAGAATCAGTCGGGTAACCGTAAACACAACTATTTTTTATTTGGCCTTAAAGACGCCTTATCGTTGATAAATTTGCATATAAAATGTTTATTTCTCATCAGATTTTGGAAAGTAACGTTTTTTTTATTAACCACTTAAAATGTCTGTTTCATTCTTATTCTTATAATCTTATTTAGGTTCTAGTTGAATTTTGTCTTAACCGTCCAAAAAAACATTGACTGAAACAAGCGGCCTGAACTATAAAAAACTATCAAGAATTTTGTTTTATTTAAATATAGTCTCTCTTATCAATTTAGAATCAGCCACAGGTTTGAAAAAATCTGTCCCTTATCAGGACATCAAGAAGGGAACAATTTCGACAAAATGCCACGGGCTCCCTACAGATGTTAAATTTCAGACCCTAGCGGATATGGGAAAGACACACTGAAAAATATTTTGAGATGTAATGTAACTTTGGAAGTGAGGTATATTTAAAATGTAATGTATACATATTGTGTGCACAAAGCATATGTAAAAAATACAAAGAGTTTACATTTTCTGATATTTTAACAATTATATGTCATACGTAATGCACCTTATAACAACAGTGCTTATCTACAGTCTCAAACTAATCAAGCTAATTTTGTTTTAACCAATATTTATGCAAGCCCCTCATACTCATGTGGTACAACATTTGTTTCAGGACTGTTTATCATTAAGGTCAAGGTCACATTTGGGGTATCAAAGATACCCTATACATGTATATAGTGAATATCGTATTCGTTCCATAACTCTAACATGTATGCATAAAGAGATTTTAAAATAACGTGGCAAAAATGGTCACCATATCAACACAAGGTGCGGAGTGGAGCCCTGAGGTCAAGGTCACAGATGTAAAAAAAACAAAAAAACATACATGTATGTATGTTAAAGGAGATATTCGTGTCTGCTCAATAACTTTTATTTGCAATGAGGAATTTTATAATAACCTGGCACAACTATTCACTATATGAATGAATGAATGAATGGTGTTTTACGGCACGTCGACACATAAATAGGTCATATTGTGCGCAAAAATCTATGAAAAAAGAAGTATTAATTAAAAATTAATGTAAATATATAAAGTTAAAACTATTAAAAAATAAGGGATGAATGAAGACAAGGTTCAAAACTCATCACCTGGGTGTCTAGCTTAAAGGTCAAGTTCACACTTAGATACCCTATATATGTATATAGCAAATATAGTGAACTCTTACATACATGGGGACAGTTTAAATGAATGCACAAGTATTCATCACAACCTACCAATGTGAGGAACCACAACATTCAATGGATGCAGGGATTTTTAAAATAAATTAACACAAAATATATCCTCAATAAGGAGATATGTCTGCACATTTAATGGAAAGGCCTTACATAGGGAAAAGTTTCACCAGCAGAGAATATGTGTCTCTCAGACTACAACCTCTTGTTATATATTAAAATGTATTTAGAAAAAAGTCAAAGAAAAAGATTTCAAAATAGGAATATTACTTATAAATGATTACAGTATGCAACTTTATTTTTCATAGCCCACAGACAGTTCCTAGAACGGAACACATGCTTCAATCTGAAACAGGTTTGAACATTTATAATCTTGACTATAAAGTGTTTTTGTCTACTTAAGAACATGTTTTTAATCATGCATTTTTTAATCAAGATAGATTTTTTATTTTTATGAAATATTTACTAAAGATAAAGAGATTATTTAACTGCTGGGATCGATTATAGGGTAATCCTTCACGAGATGGTAGACGTGTAGATCTAGTTCTTCTCCTCACGAATGATGCATCTCCTCACGAACGAGCATATGCGAGTGAGTGAAAGAACAAAACATGACTATCATCGAGTGAAGGATTTCACAATAATTGAACCCAGCAGTTAAATAATATAATTATTACATTTTAAATCAGTTCATGTATAATTTTAAAAGGAATTATGCGATTTATTGAATCTTATCGGAGTATTTGTTTGTTTATTTGTATGTAGGTGTTTTACCTCATTTTCAGCACAAGTAAGGTTATAAATGACGGTCAATTTTATGAGGTGGAGGCAGACCACCCGCCCTTTCCTGGGTAGAACCAGTACTGTACACCTCCCGCAATCCGTAAGAATTGACACTTTCTGAAAGATTTCTCTATAATAGTTGATTGAATTGGATTTTATAGTTGCACCAACAGCTAAGGTCATATGACGACTTTCCAGCTTCCATTGGTGGAGGAAGACCCCCAGGTGCCCCTCCGGGCAAGGCGGGCACCTGGGTAGAAACCACCGACGTTCCGCAAGCCAGCTGGATAGCTTCCTCACATAAAGATTCCTAGGCCCGTGAGGGATCGAACTTACAGCGGTGAGGGGGCGAGTGATTTCAAATCAGAGACGTTAACCACTCGGCCACGTCTCTATAATAGAAACACAGCAGCAGTTAAATAATCCGTTTATTACATTTTAAATCAGTTTTGTGCATGATTTTAACCGAAATTATTGCTTTTATTGAACGTTATCGGTTGATGACGTCGAAGTCAGCACCATGTCATAACTCAACGTCGCAGTTAGTTATTTTTGTGTTCGGAGTTATTTATTTATTTAGCAATTATGAATATACTTTCACAGAGAAATCCCAATCTTTCACCGATAAAAAATGTAATCAAATTTGGTATTACACTTAAAATAGATGATAATTTGCATTTCATGTATGTGCGTGTGTGTGTGTGTGTGTGTGTGTGTGGTTCACCAAAGTGATGGTATATTGCAGTTCAGTTATCAAGGTTTCAGTTGATGGTATGCTTCTTAAGCATTCGTGAAAAAATAAGTTTTCTCGCTTCTCGATAAAAAAATACATCTTATATTCACTCAAAACCAACAAATATTTATATTTATACCCTATATTTAGTAAAAACCATATTTCTTCTAGTAATACCAATTAAGTGACAACATATTTCTGAATTTGTTTACGCACTTAAGTCTAAAGTTTCATTTAGCTCAGAAATTATTTTATGTAAATCAGATATACACCTTTGTTTAAAAAAATAATTATTTTTTTACAGTTGACATGGTCACAGAGGCACTTGAAATTATTGCCATGAAAGAGGATGCATTACTTGCAGAAGACAACAACACAAATGAAGTAGTACTAGGTATTGGAAAAGTTAAAATTATATTTAATATCTTGCTTGCTGTAACAAAAAAATATATATCTACAAGATTATATCTGAATTATTTTGTGGTTTGACTACGTTTTACAACGGAGTTGGTAAAATGTAGGCAAAATTTCAGTTTGATAACTACATTTTCCCTGTATTCTAATTTTTTTAAATATTTTTTTTAAACCAAATTTAAATTACAAAAACTCATGATATCTTTAAAAAGTGATGATATTTTTAAAGAGAGCAACCTAGAGTCAGATTTTATCAGTAGAGCATCCTCTTCTTTGAAACACAGATGACACTTACTGCAAAGACTGATAACCAACTAACCTACAGACTGTTTATCAATTCTAATTTAAGATAATTATATAGTATAGCATGACTTACTACTTGACCTATATTTTCGAATGTGTTCAGCACAAGCACAGATAATAGAGTTTGTAGTGTTGGTCAGTGAAATTGCCTCTGATGAATGCATAGCATTAAACTCGTTTAATTCAGTACAAAGTGGCCAAACTTTACCATACTGTATGTCCGCTAAATGGATAAATACTGTATGTCCGATAAATGGAAGTTAGAGTGTGGACAGCACGTGCGGACAGGGTCACTAGGTACACCATACTACAAAAAAAGATAGAGTCTGTCTCAGTCGTTTGTTATTTAAAAACCTTGATGGGCTACGCCCATTTCGGTGTTTAAATAAACCGACTTGCCGAGACCAGACTCTATTACATATTGCATTTATTTTTTTGTATTCATCGATTTTTTTTTTCTTAGAACATTGATCTCTATAGCAGTGAGTACTGTAAACCTTTACCTATGGTGAGCAAAACTGAGGTAAGAAAACATAATAATTGTTTTCAAGGTACATTTATGATACCTGCAGGGCTATTCGGGCAAGACTTGACTTGAAGTAATAAGTTGGAAGTTTTTTTATAAAGGATGTCAAAGTGTTAGGTTACAGGTTTAAGTAGTTTGACTCCAGACAACAATGGGCAAAAGTGATCCCTATGTGTTTTAAAGCAGGTACAGACCCAGTTTGCGTTCAAGTACCCCAAAAAACGCATTCCGTTTGCGTTCCATTTTGCATTCATTTTTATGAATGCATTTTTTAAAAATGCAATCATTTGCGTAGTTTTGAATGCATTCCTATGCGTTCATTTAAAGGCACAGAATGAACGCAACATAATGTGTAAGTGTGCGTTTAAATGCACAAACAGAGAAAATGCATTTGTGTTCGTTCGTTAGGCGTTTACCAATCACAACGTCTCTCAGGATTAAATTACGCATGATATCCAGTCATGCGATTTTTACCATGAGTCGGCGACTAATGTTTATGTGATCATATTGAAGAATAGGTCTTTTTGTTGACATTGTTTGGTGGTGCACATTAGTCTGTACCGACTATTTTTATCAACACTATTTTAGTTTTATATTTAAATTATATAAAGTTTGTGCTACACATTAAATATATTTTCAATTTTAAATCAGTAAAAATGAAAGCGTGTAATCGAGCTTAAAAACCACATTTACACAGTGTATTTCTTTATATTAAAATACTGAAAAACGCACTTCGTTTAAATCGAGACTTTAATTATCAACTCAAAAGGATAATACTGGAAGTTATCGAAATAGCGAAATGCATTTGCATTCGTTTCGTTCGTTCTCAGCGTTTAGCATTTTGAAAACGAACGAAACACATTTTTAAAATATAGTTTGTGTAGTGGTCATTCTGCATTCATGTTGCGCTCGTTCAGCGTTCGTTCTGCATTTATTTGGGGTACTTGAATGCAACTGGGTCTGTAACACAAACATGAAAACCCAAAAACTGAGGCAAAAGTATCTGAATAATAATAATTTATAATTAGAAATGTTCCATACTTTTACTTCCATTTAGCAAAATTGTAAATATGGCGGATTTTAATACGTTGATACCGAGTACAGTTGCAGAAAGATTTAATCCAACCACTCATAGAAAATATATCCGAAACACCCATCCACTAGATCTATAAAAGAAAATCGCAAAGACCCACCACAGAGACCAACCAGTGAACAACAAAAAATCAATACTGGTCGATCCCCACTCCCACTGCCCATGCACAAAAAAGTCTTCAACCCGTCCCCACAGAAAAAATATTACCTGCTTCCAAACCACATAGGTATGTTTTGCTAGAATAGCCCTTACCACATCTGGTTTCTTCTTATCAGCATTGCAATCATCCATGAACATATCAACATCATCTTGGGACAGGAAAAATTGATTAGCATGTTTCGGCTCTCTCCAGCATTTTCCAGAGGACACCTTTCGCACCAGTTGGAAATCTGTATCAAGTCTATATATCTCTGAAGGAGCCTGAAAATTACAATCTACATGCAGTTAATGTGAAACGGAACTCATTCAACAGTTTTCTATTGATCAAAAGAAATGCCAAAAGAAACTGCCTGATACACACTATTATCCCCAAACTCGCAACTGTTTCATTGAAAATGGCTAAACAAAGTTAATATATATGAATTTTCAACAAAGAACAAGTATATTTGTGTTTTACTTATATTGCCTATTGATGCTGCCTTGTTGGTTAGAGATTAGATCATGGCGGGGATTTCTTTATTAACACTGTCCTGTTTTAATGGGATGACAGTAGGGTAAGTGTGAGGTTTGGTGCACCCTAGAACCGGTTTAAATCCCCAGTGGCCTACTTTGCCACTGACCGTTCCAAGGCGGTAGCCCTATTGTCAACCCTTTTTGTGTTTGTGATGTCGTTTGCATTTATTATTGCTTTTGCCTTCTTGTTTGTCTGTTTGCGTGTTTGTTTGTGTTTTGTGGTTTACTGTCCTCCTTGAATGCTACTTTCCCTGTCCGATCTTTTTATATTTCTTGTCGTGCCCTTAATGGTTTATTCTCTTACTGCTCTGGCTTCTGAAAAGTCATTGAGTACCTTCATTGTGGCTTTCTAGGCTATTGTTTTTTTGTATTATATTTACACGAACATATTTGTGTTTTACTTATATTGCCTATTGATGCTGCCTTGTTGGTTAGAGATTAGATCATGGCGGGGATTTCTTTATTTACACTGTCCTGTTTTAATGGGATGACAGTAGGGTAAGTGTGAGGTTTGGTGCACCCTAGAACGTGTTTAAACCCCCAGTGGCCTACTTTGCCACTGACCGTTCCAATGCGGTAGCCCTATTGTCAACCCTTTTTGTGTTTGTGATGTCGTTTGCATTTATTATTGCTTTTGCCTTAGTGTTTGTCTGTTTGCGTGTTTGTTTCTGTGTTTTGTGGTTTACTGTCCTCCTTGAATGCTACTTTTCCTGTCCGATCTTTTTATATTTCTTTTGATCGGGGTGGGGGTGGGAGCATTAAATAATTCGGAACACTACATGTTATATATAAGTAATTTTGATAAAAAAGAGTATGATAATGGACCTTTGGAAACGGCCGAGCACAACACATATGAAATATTGCAGTCTCGGTTTGATTGAGACTGTTCATGAGCGGTAGTGAAATATGCTGGCTACCGCTCACGCCCTCTAGCCCCAGGTTGAGCAGAGCTCAATATTAATAAAAGCAACAGCACAAAATTGTAACCATCCTGAAGATGGCATGCATATGGCGGTGGACATGGAGTCACCCTTCTTAAATGTATTCCCCATGTCGTACGGCGTATGGTCCCAGTATCTAATAAAATGAAATGCCCCGAAGAGCGAAATAAATATAATGGAATTTAGTTGGGAGCAGCGGTTATGAAGAAATAAATATAATGGAATTTAGTTGGGAGCAGCGGTTATGAAGCCTGCTTATAAAAAGCAGACAACATATCTTATGAGTGGTTAAACAATACCCAGAGCCTTTTATCGGCCGGTGTAGTGGAACCACCGAATCAAAAATTAAGTAAGAAAACAAAAGAAATTGAAAATGTACCACCGATAACTAACTATAAGTATCGGGCTCAGCGATCTCCAAAGATCAAATGAATAACAGTACTGATTGCAAGCGCGGGGAGACGTTTTACTGCCGCCACACTGCCAAAGTTGAAAAGACTCCACAAAATCTAATTTTACAAATCTATTTTGTATCTGTTGTGGCCAGTCTACAGTCAGTCATTATGCTTCACTTTTCACTTGTGCGATGACTGGACTACCTCTTGGGACTCTATGATTGTACCTACTGAAAAGAAATATAAAAAGATCGGATAGGGAAAGTAGCATTCAAGGAGGACAGTAAACCACAAAACACAGAAACAAAAACGCAAACAGACAAACAAGAAGGCAAAAGCAATAATAAATGCAAACGACATCACAAACACAAAAAGGGTTGACAATAGGGCTACCGCCTTGGAACGGTCAGTGGCAAAGTAGGCCACTGGGGGTTTAAACCGGTTCTAGGGTGCACCAAACCTCACACTTACCCTACTGTCATCCCATTAAAACAGGACACTGTAAATAAAAGAAATCCCCGCCATGATTTAATCTCTAACCAACAAGGCAGCATCAATAGGCAATATAAGTAAAACATATATATGCTCGTGTAAATATAATACAAAAAAAAACAATAACCTAGAAAGCCACAACGAAGGTACTCAATGACTTTGCAGAAGCCAGAGCAGTAAGAGAATAAACCATTAAGGGCACGACAAGAAAGATCATGGACAAACATATAACGCCACCGTCCCAATGGGCTTAAGGTAGGCGTCATCACAGGGTCCACAGCCTGTCCGGTCATCGTACAATTAAAGAGGAAAGCATAGTGGCGAACTGTAAAAGGGTCCACCACCAAGCATGCAGTACGTTGCAAAATGATAGGGTCATAACCTCTTTTGATAAACTTGTTAACAAGTTTAACAAAGATAAAATGAAAGTGGTCATGACCTAGAATCTTACGAAGTTTATAAATCACATCACCATAGAAGTCAGGTTGTGATAGTCCTTGTCGCAGAAGAGTCCTTAAATTACAGGAAGGTGGGTGCATGAGCTTTCGTCCCTCGGGTTTTCTGGTCTTACCCTAGATTGGTTTTCTCTTTAGCTGCAACTACTATGGTTGTTCAGTACGATTCTGGATACATCCTGAGATGTTTATTATTTTGTAGGTGTATCTTTAGTTAGTTTCTCTGGATGTGGACTTTTTTGTTAAAAAATTCCTTTTGATGGGATGTAGTTTTGTTTACACTGTCTTGTCTATTTGGGCGCTGAAGACAGGATAATAGCGAGGATTGTGCGCATATAAAATCGATTCAAGCTAACCAGTAGGCCATATTGCCTACTGACCGTTCCAAGTCGGTAACCCTGTCTTCACCACCCTTTCTGTTGTTTTTTGTCTCTTTCATTGTTGTTTCTAGTCCTTGTTTGCAGTACAGTGCGGACCTACGATGCCATTGCGTTCGGACGCTGTGGTTTCTATAGGACCCTATATATCATTTTGCGTGTTTGTTTCTGTGTTTTGTGGTTGAATGTCCTCCTTGAATGCTACTTTCCCTGTCCGATCTTTTTATATTGCTTTAGAGGTATAGTGCCATGACAAATAGTTTCAGGACAGACAGCCAATGCACAAGAATTAAAAAAATAGTTAAAATTAGTGTTTTACGGCTCGTCGACATATCCATAGGTCATATTGTACGCAGACACCGACGAAAGATGAAGACATGAAGTAGTAATTAAAAAGTAATGTAAATATTTAAAGATACAACTATTAAAAAATGAAGGATGATATGTTAGTAATATAACTAATATATGCAAATCAACAAATGCCTCTTAGTGCCTTCCTTTCTGGACACTTGAACAGAGTAACAATTCGAAGTTAACTAGTACATCGAAGACGTTTTTATTTTTAGGTTTAACTCGTGCAACGTTGCTGAACTTTTTATTGTAATCCTTTCTTTTTTCGATGTTGGCACTGAAATTCAGGTTCATTGTAAATATTAAACTTAATATTAAACTATTAAACTTCGGACGCTGTGGTTTTTATAGGACCCTATATATCATTTAGTTGTGTTAGTTATTACATATTTACATATCTAATGAAACCCCTCACATGCACTCGTATATAACTAGAAACATCGAGTTTAAATTTAGATTCGTTCACGAACTTTCATTTGCGCTTTCATCAAATTGATGCATGCATGTTTAAATAAAATGTGATATAAATAACTAACACTAATTATAAGACAACATATCTCGCTTTGTGGGGCAAAGTCAAAAGCAGAGGCAAATGTAAGTGGGGGAGAGAATGGTGAGTGAGTCAGTTTGGTGTGGGTATGGAGTGTAAGGGTGTGATGGGTAAGTGCAGCTTCATTGTGAAAAAAAAAGAAGTTTTTTCTAAGTTTGACCTTTCCCAAAGTTTGAAAAGGTTAAAGTTGTTTTAAGTATGGCAATTGACCTTGGCGCAAAATCAATCTGACCAGTGGGAGGGTCACTGGGTGTGTATTTAAAAGACCTTGCCCCAGACAACCTACATATCAAATATGAAAGTCATATCTCAAAGGGTTTACAAGTTAACCAAAGGTTCAAGTGTTTCTAAGTATGACCTTGACCCGAGGTCAAACTCAAACAGTGAGTCGGGAAGTGCTCATTAAAAAGACCTTCCCCTAGACAAATTAAAAACAATAACTCAACAAGTTGAAAATGTATATGAACTTGGTTTTTAAGGCATGTATGTCTTGTGGAACACCCATATTATGTTCACGAAAAAACTACTTTTTATGTTCTTGATAGTAAGAATTAATTTTCTACCAGCCTACCCTATATGTTTTGGAAAAATACCCTATATTTTTTGGCTTTAAGCAAAAGGTTAAAGTTTTTATAAGTATGACCTTGACCAAAGGTCAAACTGACAGGTGGGAGACATTTTAAAGACCTTTCCCTAGACAAGCTACGTACCAAATCTGAAAGCCATTCCTCAAAGTGTTGAAGAGTTGAAGGGTCTTAGAAAAAACTTAAACCTGCTGTACACAGACGCCACCGACGCCGATGCTGAGGTCATGGCAATAGCTCCACGGACTTTCGTCACTGAGCTAAAATGAGAATATATATTGTATTAATTAGAGGTTAATATACGGCCGTGGTTGCCTTTTGTCGATAATACCACACCTAGTGCCGTAAGGGCGCGAGGCGCGAGGAGCATTGTTCAACCAAGTTTACTGCTATAATTAAGAAATTTAAAGTTTGATTATTTTAAAACCCTGCTCATGTCACGTACAGTTATGCAAATTGATCCAACATATGTATCTTTCTAAATCGAATCTATCAAAGCTTTTTAATTTACTATAGAATCAGGAGACGTTCTTGATAAAATTTTCAATAAAGGTCAAGTTTCATCAATAGGTACTTATGACTTCTCTACACTATATACAACCTTACCACATCATCTTATTAAAAACAAGCTGATTTCTCTTATTCAAAAAACATTCGCTAGAGAAAATACTACATTTTTGGCATGTACTAATATTAAAGCGTTTTTTACTAACGGCAGTTTAGACAATTATACTATGTGGACTTGCTATGAAGTTTGTGAAGCACTCATCTTCCTATTAGATAATATTTTCGACAGGTATGGTACCACCGTTTATAGACAAATTGTTGGTATCCCTATGGGTACAAATTGTGCACCACTTGTTGCAGATTTGTTTTTATTTTGCTATGAAAGAGATTTCATGTTGAGTCTTTCACCAGATACCCAGGCAGATGTTATTGAAGCTTTTAATGACACCTCTAGGTATCTGGATGACATACTGAACATTGACAAGCCTGTCTTTCCAACTATGGGTTGATAATATTTATCCTAAAGAACTTCAGCTTAATAAAGCTAATATATCTGATAATAACGCTTCTTTTCTTGATTTAAATCTCTCGATTGAAAATTGTGAAATAATTAGCAAATTCTATGACAAGAGAAATGATTTTAATTTTGACATTGTTCATTACCCCCACTTGGATGGGGATGTTCCCCGAGCAACTTCTTATGGGGTATATATGTCGCAACTTATTCGTTTTTTCAAGAGCTTGTACTCGAGTTGAGGACATTAATATTCTTAATCTTTGTATAACTAATAGAAGAGTATGATAATGGACCTTTGGAAACGGCCGAGCACGACACATACGAAATATTGCAGTCTCGGTTTGATTGAGACTGTTCATGAGGGGTAGTGAAATATGCTAGCGACCGCGCACGTCCTCTAGCCCCGGGTTGAGCAGAACTTTATATTCATAAAATCAATAGTACACAATGTTAACCATCCCGAAGATGGCATGCATACGGCGGTGGACATGGAGTTATATGCTTCCCCATGTCGTACGGCGTATGGTCCCTGTATCTAATAAAATTAAATTCCCCGAAGAGCGAAATAAACATAATGGAATTTAGTTGGGAGCAGCGGAAGCCTGCGTATCACAAGTAACAACCAAAAGACTAAATTAAAAAGCAGACAACATATCCTATAAGTTGTTAAACAATACCCAGAGCCTTTTATCGGCCGGAGTAGTGGAACCATCGAATCAAACATTAAGTAAGAAAACAAAAGAAATTGAAAATATACCACCGATAACTAAATATAAGTATCGGGCTCAGCGATCTCCAAAGATCGAATGAAAAACAGTACTGATTGCAAGCGCGGGGAGACGTTTTACTACCGCTACAAAGCTACTCAATCAGGGTTACCGTTACCATAAACTTCGTAAAACCTTTGCAACATTTTGTTATCGTAACCCTGATCTTCTTTCCAAATATAAAAGTAATCATGCTTGGTGGTGGACCCTTTTACAGTTCGCCACTATGCTTTCCTCTTTAATTGTACGATGACCGGACAGGATGTGGACCGTATGATGACGCCTACCTAAAGCCCATTTGGACGGTGGCGTTTGATGTTTGTCTATAATCTTTCCTGTCGTGCCTTTAATGGTTTATTCTCTTGTTGCTCTGGCTTCTGCCAATTCATTGAGTACCTTCATTGTGGCTTTCTAGGCTATTGTTGTTTTTGTATTATATTTACACGAGCATATTTGTGTTTTACTTATATTGCCTATTGATGCTGCCTTGTTGGTTAGATATTAGATCATGGCGGGGATTTCTTTATTTACACTGTCCTGTTTTAATGGGATGACAGTAGCGTAAGTGTGAGGGTTGGTGCACACTAGAACCGGTTTAAACCCCCAGTGGCCATTGTTGCCACTGACCGTTCCAAGGCGGTAGCCCTATTGTCAACCCTTTTGTGTTTGTGATGTAGCTTGCATTTTTTATTACTTTTGCCTTCTCGTTTGTCTGTTTACGTGTTTGTTTTTGTGTTTTGTGGTTGACATTCGTTGAATGATGCTTTCCCTGTCCGATATTTTTTATCTTTCTTTACTATAGAATTAGGCTAAGGATGAAATCGAGTAACACACATTTTATCACCTTAGTGAAAATAAGGTAAAATCTTAACATTTTGGTAATGGAAACTCATGAACATACATCATTATTTTAACAGTACGGTAACATTTAAACATATTAGTAAGATGCAAACACGTGACGTGGAAAATAAATGAATTCCAGTAATATTAATTTAATAAATAACGTTATATATCAGCGTTTTTTTTCCTTGTCTCATTTGAACACTATATTCACCGGGCAATGGATATTGCAGTTGACGAATAACGACTTTGGGCTTATTTTGCTCTCTTGGACAGATAATGAGCCAGGATTTTCATAATGTGTTAATGGCATGCAACGCCGTTTCAAGTTCCTGGAAATCACACACTAATTTGTCGTCTGAAAAAACTGTTATCATCTTTTACATAACTGTCATCAATGGATGACCCGTTGTTAACGTGACTTGTAGAAGAGAAGCTAAGTGGCTGTGTTTTGAATTATCACCAGCTCCAGAGACTTTGTGCAGTATTGTTGTCATTTCTTGCTGCTTACGCAGACTCACTGTGTTATAGTGATTTAATCTCAGCAGGTTTTTATGCACCGACAGTTGTGCTACATCGGTAGGTGCGATCTGGGCAGCCATCAACTTTGTTATAGTTGTTTTCCGTCCAGAGTGATTAGTATGCCTTCCAGGGAGTCCAGCCTTCTCACTCATTGTCTTTGCAATTTGTCCGATTTTGTTCTTCCCCCATTGGACCGTTTATGAACCACGGCGCAGCAATCTTTACTCTTTTTGCCATAATTAGGTTGACAGCAGCATAAAACCTTGCATCCGGTTTGCGCATTTCCTCTGGTCTTTTTTCAGCGTAAAGTTTATACAGTCTAACAGGACAAAACTCGTCATCTAAAAATATTAAAATGTTGCTCTAGCTGCTTACTTAGATACAGGTATTAGAGATTTGAAGGAGACAGTCATATTTCTTTGGTAAATTTAAATATGGCAGGAAAACATATTTTATCTGTCTGTTTCTGAAAACTTTCGTAGAATGGTCATACCTCTGTAATTATCTATTTTCTCTTGAATATAAAAAAAGAGAACTTTTGACATCAGAATTAAAGATATATATTAAATTTTTACTTTTAAATGTAGAATACCTGGTCCGAAATGTGTGGTATTATTTAGCCACATTGCGTTTGACCTCTGGATTCTCTGAAATAAGGTAATAAAGCTAAAGTGTATTGTGTGGCAAATATGCTAGTACTATGATACATGAGCAATCGAATAGAGTTTGTGACGTAGGAATCGGTATTGAGACAATATATCAACATTGATTTTGACAGTGGAAAAGGAATGTGTAATATTTGTCGATATCTTAGATTATGCGGTTTGTAAAACCAAAACAAATATAAATCACGTAAATATACGTACCACTACCAAGGAGACTTTTCCTGCGCAAAATATCCAACTCGTCATCTTTGATAGGATCTGCTCTATTCTTTTTGTTTCCATAGCCTTCTCCTTTCAGTAGGTTTCTCTTGCTATCCATCACATCTCTGGAGTGTTTGAAGTCTAGATCTTTCAGAATGTTACTACCGTAGTTGTTGTCTTTCAGGTATCTGTGGATGCTGCTTTGAATCCCCTATCCCCTTTACAGTGTCTGGCTCGTATTCACCGTTGTCCATTTTTCGTATGTTAATAAACATTCTCGCCAACAAAACGTTCCATTCCTTGGGAGAGATTTCAATTATGAAATTGTAGTTTTGTTTTCACTGTCTTGTCTATTTGGGCGCTGAAGACAGGATAATAGCGAGGATTGTGCGCATATAAAATCGATTCAAGCTAACCAGTAGGCCTTATTGCCTACTGACCGTTCCAAGTCGGTAACACTATCTTCACCACCCTTTCTGTTGTTTTGTTTTTACAAATGTGTAAGTACTCAAACTTGTTTTGCTTTGTTTTTTTACACTGTCTTCTCTATTTGGGCGCTGAAGACAGGATACTAGCGAGGATTGTGCGCATATAAAATCGATTCAAGCTAACCAGTAGGCCTTATTGCCTACTGACCGTTCCAAGTCGGTAACCCTGACTTCACCACCCTTTCTGTTGTTTTTTGTCTCTTTCATTGTAGTTTCAAGTCCTTGTTTGCAGTACAGTGCGGACCTACGACGCCATTGTGTTCGGACGCTGTGGTTTCTATAGGACCCTATATATTATTTTACTTCAAAAGATGAAGTACTCAGCTACTTCCGGCACGCACGTGATCTCATGGCTGACGCTGGTTTTAACTTGCGGTCATGGACGTCGAACTGTAAAGAACTCCGAAATATCGCCAAAGCTGAAGATTTTCTAGAATCCGACGATGTTGCCAAGGTTTTAGGGATGATGTGGGACCCGGAAGTTGACCAGATGTCATTCGTTATGCGCCAAATTTCACCACCGGAAGAAGCAACGAAGAGGTCCATTCTCAAACAGACGTCTAGAATATACGACCCGCTGGGTTTGCTCAGTCCAGTGACCGTCCGCGCCAAACTTTTGGTTCAAGACCGATTTGACTGGGACACTCGACTTCCGGCAGACATCACTAAGACATGAACAGATGTAGCCAGCGATTTGAACAGCGCCATATCATATACGTTTCCAAGGAGATACTTCCAAGACACAGAAACCACATCACAGTCTGGCGATATTACGCTACACATATTCGTAGACTCGAGTGCACGTGCATATGGAGCCGTTGCCTACATCACTTCCGGAAATGGTACACACATTACATTTGCCAAGAATAGAGTTGCGCCCGTGAAAGAAATATCCCTGCCAAGATTGGAATTGATGGCCGCACTTATCGGAGCACGAGTCGCCCAACACGTTACCACCGCGGTATCATGCAAGAAAATAGTGTGTTGGTCTGCTAGTCAAATAGTGCTTCATTGGCTCAAATCTACGAAGACTTTGAAACGCTTTTTATCAAAATGATATGTAGGGTCCTATAGAAACCACAGCGTCCGAACGCAATGTCATCGTGGGTCCGCACTGTACTGCAAACAAGGACTTAAAACTTCAATGAAAGAGACAAAAAACAACAGAAAGGGTGGCAAACCGAGTTGAAGAAATCAAGAAACTACTTTCTGTCGCTGAATGGCGTTATTGTCCTACAGAAGAAAACCTAGCAGATCTCCTATATTATAACATATTATTACAGCGTAGCAGCTTCATTCCAGCACGTTATGGAGAAACGGGCCATTATGGTTAGATGACATGACACAATGGCCGGTTTGGGTACCCACTGTGACGTCAGCATTTACCACAGTGGCCGAAGAAGAATCAGTGCAAGCATCTACTTCCGGCGGAGAACCCCCTCGAGGTGTACACTTGGTCATTGATATCAACAGATACAGCTGTTACCGCAAGCTGCTACGCGTTACAACATATGTGATGCGGTTCATCGCCAATTGTAAAAATACGACTTCACAACGCCATGGTGGTCCTTTAACAACAGATGAAATGAGGCAGTGCGAGCTGAAGCTAATTAAAAACAGTCAAGTCGGAGTTACCATGACGTTATACAAGACATTACCTTCAAGAGAAGACACCATCCGATTGTAAGACAATAACGATTGTACCTAGACGAAAACGGATGCATTCGCTGTGGTGGGATAATCCATAAGGCCCAATTACCAGAAACAGCCAAATTTCCATACCTGCTACCTCCGCAGACCCTTTTGACAAAACTGATGATCAAAGACGCTCATCACAATCAACTTCACGCAGGCGTCGCACAGACCGTCACTCACCTTCGACAAAAGCTGTGGATACCCTCAATTCGTCAGCACACCAGAAATGTACTACGTCACTGTACTATCTGCCGCAAGTTAACAGGGAAACCATACACTGCACCGGATCCCCCACCACTTCCTGTGACGAGAGTTAACGACGAGCCTCCATTCGCAGTTACCGGTGTGGATTTTACAGGTGCCCTCTATGTTAAAGGGAACAACGCACAGCAACTGAAGGTCTACATTTGTTTGTTTACCTGTGCAAGTACCCGCGCCGTTCACCTGGAAATAGTGCCAGATCTCACAGAAGAAGCGTTCCTGCTTGCCTTCAGACGATTCGTAAGGAGACGATCATTACCTAGATTGATGATTTCTGACAACGCCACTACATACCAAGCAGCAGCCAACCAAATTCATCGACTATGCGCTTCACAAGTTCTTCAAGGTGCCCTTGCAAAGAAGGGGACGAAGTGGCAGCTCATTCTCAAACGAGCACCTTGGTATGGCGGTTGGTGGGAGCGGCTCATAGGTGTAACCAAAACATCTATCAAGAAGATCCTCGGAAGAGCCTTGGTTGCAGACGGTCGTAACGGAAGTGGAGGCCATGATGAACGACCGGTCATTCACATATGTATTATCATCTCGAGACGACCCAGAACCATTGACACCATCGCACCTGCTACACGGACGCAGACTTACCTGTCTACCATTCACAGAGGTCACCACTCCAGACGAGAACGTTCACAGCAGCCGAGATGATATCAAACGACGCGCACAACGGCACGCGCTGATAATCGACCAGTTCCGACGTCGATGGAAGCACGAGTATCTTACATCATTAAGGGAGCATCAGCGGTACCAACAACCAGGCGATTCGTGTGGGAGATGTCGTCATCGTCCAGGACGACTTCACGCCACGACTGCAGTGGAACCTCGCAGTGGTATACGAACTTTTCACCGGAAATGACGGTTTCACTTGGACTGCACGCATTCGCACATCGAGGGGAGTCACTATTCGACCAATTGTCAAACTATACCCGCTAGAGATAGTGCATTTACCTGATGGACATTGACTTGAAATAAGTGGTATATTTGAGACATGAACTTTATCATTGTTGCATTATGTTGTGTAAATACTAAAATACGTTTTATTCACAATCACTTTAACTTCGTATTAGCAAGTTTCTATATCTATATGAATTGTCACTTTGTAATTTTCGTGGCCCGGAGAATGTCGTGGTGCGACGTTATGTAACGTTGATTAACGCGCGCTAGTTATGCTGACGTTACGTCATTGCTGTTGTTGTTGTTTATGTTTTGACTCAGTTGACATTAAAGGATCGAACCGAACACAACGTCGTTTGTATACACCACTATACGCACATACAAGTTGAAGCATTTTAACTGGGTTATCATGTTTCATATTACCCAGGGCTTGAAGAGATGAAGGGGAATCAGAAAATGTTACAAAATGGTCATCATCACATTCCTGAATATAGTGTAATCAAAGTTTTTTTTATCTAATGTTGTCGAACAATTCTTGGATCATATAATCTCATTTAAGAGATATTAAGCTTAATATAACTACTGGCACATTTCGATCCAGTTTGTTGATTTCAGTTATCAATCCATCTAAAATGTGGCAAATCATTTGCATAATTAGAACACATAGAACTAACTACTATGTCTCAATATTCATCATTATTACTTATAGTTGGCATAATAACAGGACAGAATACTTATGTTTCATGGGGACATTTGTTGTTAAATGTAACTGAAATATGTTGGTTCAACATTAGCTTTAATAAAAGGGAAACTCTTTTTTATGTTCATAATGAACTTGGAATGTTACGTGTGGAGGTTGTCCAAACAAACAATAGTAAATTATTTGGTTTTACGTTGACACATATCCAAAGAACTGAACGGAAGATTGCTGGACATTGGGCAACATCAACAAAAGTATATTTTCTATAAAAAAAAAAGGCTTAGCACCTGGTGTTCATAATTGCAGACAGTGTAAGGTTGTACAAAGTGCAAATAAAAAAAGTATAATACATTCATCAAGCAGTTATATATTGACTGAGTATATAATCTAGAGCAGAACCTACCCTTGCAATTGAATTACCTAGGGCAAAACGCATTACACAGGTTATATGGTTATATATAGCTGATAACAAAGAACACATGTTATGAATGAATGAATGGTGTTTTATGGCACGTCGACACATAAATAGGTCATATTGTGCGCAAAAATTGATGAAAAATGAAGAATTAATTAAAAATTAATATAAATATATAGAGGTTAATCAACACTGTTTTCGTATTACGGGATATAATTCCTTCGGCCGGTTCACATATCTAGTTCCCTCGGCCAGTTCACATTTCTAGTAAAAAAACGAGTGCCGTAGTAGGCACTCGTTTTTTTACTAGATATGTGAACTGGCCGAGGGAATTATATCCCGTAATACGAAAACAGTGTTGATTAACTTATATATTACATTTTATTTACAAGAATGTGCCTTTAATTCAATTAATATTTCTGAATTCACTAGGGTCTACTTTGCCTTACTTTCGAACGTCGCGCAAGAATACACTACAACGGTCACAACAGGTTGACCCGCTTTGAAATATGGGACATTTTGTTTGTGTCACTTGGCGAAGTTTGGGAAATTCAGCTTTCATATTTGGATTTTAATTACGGAAATATATTGAAACACATCTTAATAAAGTTTTAAAATGAATTGAAGTGTTATGATGTTGAATTTCAGAACATCTACTAGATATAGATTTGCATTTTAACTGGGCAACACGTGTTGTGACTGAGTCCGTGAGTGACGTGATAATTTATGATGGACGACGTAAAACAAGCGAGAAAACTTCAGATCAGACGTGTGGTGTTGAGTTTATTTTCTAATCTAAGTAAATGTATTTATTGCGCTAACACACCATTATTGATCTTACAGAGATGGACTTTTTCAGTGCTTTTTTGAACCGAGATTTTCAAGGAAATGGTTTCCAAGAGTGAGCACTATGAGTGTAAACTGCCTACCTATTTCTTGGTTCTGGCTAAGTGTGTATGATGAGATGCACCATCACACTTGCTGGAATTGAGGGAGATTGTAGGTCCTACCTGCAATTAAACCAGGATGATTGGGACAAATGACAGTTAACAACCATTTAAAACTGCCAACACAACTTTTAATTTGTCATAAAATATCAATCAAGATCACTGTTTTTCACAGTAAGATTAAGAATTAATTCCTTCAGTTTGATTTTAAATTAATTGGAAAAATATTACAATTTTAATTAAAAAATAATATTTAACTTGTCCATTGTCGCACTGTAATATTGGGAATTATTTCCCTTGTCCATTGTTTCTACAGTGTAAAGCGCACACTATTTTAATCTGATTCGGAGTCGGATAATATAGCTCTGATTCTTTTGAATTTCTTGGAGGGCGGCGATAATACTGCTGGATTTTCTGGCAATGACCCGAAATAAAATGTTCCACCAGCTTACTATGTGTGTGGTACCATTGAATACGGATGACATCATGGAATTTGCACTTTGTTTGTGGAAAATCTGACTACAGTTGGGCGACATATTTTGCTTTGAAGTGGAAGGCGTGAACTGAATGAGTCTTTGTGTTGTTTTCTTTGTATTCATAAGCGCACCAGCAATATGCTTTTGTTGAGGTTCATTCAATTTGAGTAGGAATTGACACTCTGTAAGTTTTTATGTCCACTTATTTGGACAGTGGCTGTTGCATCCATTCCCAGGTCATTACATTTTTGTAACAGGTGTTTCCTTACACTGTGATTTGTAAGTTTGCGACCATCATTTAATGATTCGCACTTTGTCTTCATGGTTTTTCACGATTTTATAAATGTGGTTTTTTCCCATCGGTTGATTCTTGAACCATGGTTGTTGGGAATTGGGGCTGCGAAGGGCATTAATCCCGAGAAAAAATGGCGCATCAGGATTCATCATTTCATGTGGCCGTTGTTGTTTATATATTTTGTATGCCTCAACTGGGCATCTTTCTTTATTTTCGCTATTGGCCCAAGATTTTGGCTTGAATTTTCTGGTATTTTTTGGATCAGTTCCAACTCGAGTTTTTGTTTGTCTCTCTCTGATATGTGACAAATACTCATCCTCATCTTCATCACATAGCAGCTCTATATCTCCCCACTTGAGATTCCTTTGCTCTACACCACCCCGTATTCCGAAGAGCAGAGAGAACGATAGATGTAGCAAATTTATGATTTGCTGAGGCGTCTCGTGTCCTAGCTGACCTGCCTCGAACAGCTTGTCAATGTCGGCATCGGTCAACTCGTCAGCTTCATTTGGTCTATTTCCCAGACCCTGTGATTTTAGGGATGTCATTTTTGCTTTTATAGCATTGTTGCTATGCGGAAATAGCGGACATTTATTGATTTGGTGTGGACAATTCTTATTTTTCAGATATCTATCCATGCTTGACATGAAATCACGGATAGTCGATGGCTCATATTCGTTACCGTCAGCCTTTTTGATGCTTACAATGAAGTTTCCAAACAAAATATCAAGTTCATTGGTAGAAAGAGTCTCTATATCTCTATGTTCATTTTGAGCCCTACAAAATTCTTTGAACAACCGTACGTCTGAATCAGTTTTCCTCTGGGTATTGACATTTTTCTGACCTGCTATGAAATTTGCAACTTCCTCCTTATTTACTGGATTGAAACGAGATGTACTGGTAGAAGGCCTGGGTGGGGAGACAGGTTGACCCACATTTGGGATTTCCTCATATTCAGATTGTGCAAGCAGGCTCTCAATGTCCTGTAAAGTCCAGGGTTGCATATACTCTGCCATTGTTTCTGTTGTAAAGCAGACGACAATGACATTTGGATATCTTCTTGTTTTATCATTGATCAATGAATAACATTTTTCTGTTGTTTATTTTATTTATTTTTATTTTCATTAAGTCATATTTATTTATTTTAATGAAATGGAATAGCCTACTTTTTTTTTGTTATTATAAACTATTAAGATGTGTTTGTGTCTATTTTAAGCATTTGGAAAAACAGCCATTCTATTTTAAGCTTAAAAAAGTAGTTCCGGCAAAATCTTATAATTTCCCTAGGGATTTATTTCCCAAGGGAATAACCACTTTTACTTCCCACAGAATTACAGGCAGAAATGTAATATATAAAGATAACATATGTTTTCGAAAGGTCCTAAATATAGATTACCTTCAACTATTGATTTTAATGCCTGTCGTACCCAGATCGCCCACTCCGTTGAAGATTTTAGTATAAAATGGTGTCGTAGAGAACATGCGGACACAAACTCACTTTCTACTTAGAAAAAGTCATTTCTTAAAATTATGGATACACGTATTAACTTTTATAATGCTAACCCCTCTTTACTTCCTCCGAGACCTAGGTTTTCCTTTCGTAATTTAAAATCGGGAATTCAGGAGTTTCATAATAAATTTGTTTTAGTTCCTGCAGATAAAGCAGCTAATAATGTAATTATTGTTTCACGCCTACATTACGTCAATGTTTTATCTCTGGAACTCGGCAGCACCAATTCGTATACTCCAGTTAATTCTACTGAGGATGATGTTGTTTCCGCACATATCACTCGGTGCACTACTTTCAAGGCTGGTGTAAACGATAAGCAAAATAAACTGCCTACCATGTACTGGATTCCTAAATTACATAACCATATAAGGCTCGTTTTATTTCTAATTCTAGTGCCTGTGTCGAACAGGGTTCATAGTAAACAAACCATGGTGTTCTTAATTATTTTAATTCCAGTTCTCTTGATACATTCAAGAGAGCCTGTAACATAAGAAATATACAATCAGTACAAGAATATATAAAACTACTAAAATCGACATTTCGACAATCCAGCGATAGACTTGATACATGTCAGAAATACATTAAAATATTACAATATCACAGATCACTTACCAGAGGATTCACAATAATAACAGTATGCTGGAAGTGACAGAATAGCTGATTCCAAAGGTTGACTTTACAGTCACCTAATACTTCTATACCTATACTATAAGGCTGTAACATATAAGACTGTTGTTGTCAACTGTCAGAGAGAGAATGCCAGAGAGAGTGATATTTTAGGCGGGAAAAGAGGTTAATTAGTGGAGTTCTTCATGCAAGTTAGTTAGCATAACTCACCATAACTCACTCACTCACTACACACACAATAATATACAGATATACCACAGCTCTGCATGTAGCTCAACATGTCAAACTATAAATAGAATGGAATGTGCTATAATTAGAAAGGTGAAGTATATTACACTGGTCCCAGGTAGTTGCACAGGAATAGTATTCTGTAAACAAAACATTACAGATGCAACACCGGGCGACATATTCCCCCGCTTTGGCAAAATGTTCTCCGGACATTTACTAATTGTTTTTCCATCTGGAGTGAATAAAATGTAAAAACAAAGTCATGAAATAAAATTAAAATAAGAAAAGAATTCCATCTGCAACAAAATAGTTTGCATTAATTCCCTGCAAACCTATACCATTTAATATCGTCTTTACAAACAATATCTTCAGCAATTAATTTAAGCTATTATGAATATGTCAGATTTCAGCACTGGATATACATATATGACCGGCAACTGGATATATAATCTGAAATTCAATATTTTACAATATATGATGATTAACCGCTGAAATAAATGCAAATACAATTATTCATACAATTTTCTCCACTGTCTGTCTACACTAATACTGAAAAACATTTTCAATAATTATACATAGTCAACATTATTTGACTTGACAATCTGTGGAAACATCCACTGGCCGAAACGATCTGGTGGTTTTCGAAACCGAACTGAACGTCTCGAAATTGGAGTTCCAACTCCGGTGGATTCTCGGGATATATCCATAACACCCGTTGGTTCTGACTGACTAGCGTTGGGTTGACTATCATCTATTGGTTGGCTAACGTCAAAAGTGCCTAAACGGTGTGTCTGACTTGCACTGTCATGACCATCGACATCATGGTGCCTAAACGGTGTGTCTGACTTGCACTGTCATGACCATCGACATCAGCAGGCGATCCAACACTGCTATGGTGGTGGTTTGCACCATCACCTGGTTGACTCCCATCTGTTATGTCTAAGTTGGTCCCATAAAAAATCTGGTGAGAAACATCAGGGTTTTGCCTTCTGGCCGGAATGACATATCTCTCGGTGTCGGATTCAGAACTCCCTGTGTCTGAATCTGATTCTGTCCGATGCGCTGCGGATCTTGTAGTCCGTGTCGAAACCTTGCGGTTTGGCATCTTGAGAGGGCTGAGGTCACATGGGATAGACGTGAAAGGCAACAACATGTTACGGTGCAGTGTCCGCATCGGTCCTTTCCCATGCTCTCGCTGGACTCTATATACAGGAATGTCTATATTTGGTATTGACATCACCAAATAAGGATCCTGTTCCCATTTGTCCGCCAGTTTCTGCTTCCCTCTCAATCCTACATTTCGCACAGGTATCCGGTCTCCAACTTCCAGTTTGGACTCCCTGGCCTTTCTATCATAGCGCTCCTTGTCCTGGGCTGCATTTTTATTTGCCTCGGCAGCTCCCTCTCAATCCTACATTTCGCACAGGTATCCGGTCTCCAACTTCCAGTTTGGACTCCCTGGCCTTTCTATCATAGCGCTCCTTGTCCTGGGCTGCATTTTTATTTGCCTCGGCAGCTGCAACACCATATGCATACTGCAACCTGTCTTTCAGTTTCTTGACATATGTCTTGGGCTCTGATGCAGCTTCGTCGCACTCTTGTGTAGTACCCAGGTACGCATCCACTGAAAGACGTGGGTGCCACCCAAACATGAGGAAATGCGGTGAGAATCCCGTGGAGTCGCTCTTTGTGGCATTGTAGGCTGGTACCAGTGGAGCTATGTAAGACTTCCAGTCTTCTTTCTGGTGCTCTTCTAAGGTTCCAAGCATCTTCAACAATGTTTGATTGAAGCGCTCCACTGACCCATTTCCCATCGGGTGGTACGGCGTTGTACGGGTCTTTCTTATTTGCGCTACCTTGCAAAGCTCCTGAATCACTTTACTGGTAAAGTTCTTCCCCTGTTCACTATGTAGGGTCTCGTCGTGGTCGCCATTGTCGAACAGGGTTCATAGTAAACAAACCATGGTGTTCTTAATTATTTTAATTCGAGTTCTCTTGATACATTCAAGAGAGCCTGTAACATAAGAAATATACAATCAGTACAAGAATATATAAAACTACTAAAATCGACATTTCGACAATCCAGCGATAGACTTGATACATGTCAGAAATACATTAAAATATTACAATATCACAGATCACTTACCAGAGGATTCACAATAATAACAGTATGCTAAAAGTGACAGAATAGCTGATTCCAAAGGTTGACTTTACAGTCACCTAATACTTCTATACCTATACTATAAGGCTGTAACATATAAGACTGTTGTTGTCAACTGTCAGAGAGAGAATGCCAGAGAGAGTGATATTTTAGGCGGGAAAAGAGGTTAATTAGTGGAGTTCTTCATGCAAGTTAGTTAGCATAACTCACCATAACTCACTCACTCACTACACACACAATAATATACAGATATACCACAGCTCTGCATGTAGCTCAACATGTCAAACTATAAATAGAATGGAATGTGCTATAATTAGAAAGGTGAAGTATATTACACTGGTCCCAGGTAGTTGCACAGGAATAGTATTCTGTAAACAAAACATTACAGATGCAACACCGGGCGACACCTGCACCACAACAAACATCTCCAATCTTTTAACTTCTTGTCTTACTGCCGTTAAAGATCACATTAAACTATATTGTGATAAAATTTATGAAAACTCTGGTATTAATTTATTTTGGTCTATAAAAAATTCAGGAGACGTTCTGGATACAATTTTCAATAAAGAAGGATAGAAATATCGGACAGGGAACGCAGCATTCAAGGACGACAGTCAACCACAAAACAGAAAAACAAACACGCAAACAGACAAACGAAAAGGCAAAATTAATAAAAAATGCAAACGACATCACAAACACAAAAGGGTTGACAATAGGGCTTGAACTAAATGATTTCTGAAAGGAGACTTTATATGGTATTTCCTCAAAACAGGTGATCCTAGAGGAGTTACAGAAACTTTTGAGCCATTATTAAAAATCCTAGTAATATTATTAGAAGGAACATGAAACGAGGTCAAGTTTCATCAATAAGCACTTATGACTTCTCTACACTATATACAACCTTACCACATCACCTTAGTAAAGACAAGCTAATTTCTCTTATTCAAGAAACATTCGCTAGAGAAAATATTACATTTTTGGCATGTAATAATATTAAAGCGTTTTTTACTAACGGCAGTTTAGACAATTATACTATGTGGACTTGCTATGAAGTTTGTGAAGCACTCATCTTCCTATTAGATAATATTTTCGTCAGGTATGGTACCACCGTTTATAGACAAATTGTTGGTATCCCTATGGGTACGAACTGTGCACCACTTGTTGCTGATTTTTTTTTATTTTGCTATGAAAGAGATTTCATGTTGAGTCTTTCACCAGATACACAGGCAGATGTTATTGAAGCTTTTAATGACACCTCTCGGTATCTGGATGACATACTGAACATTGACAACCCTTTCTTTCCAACTATGGTTTATAATATTTATCCTAAAGAATGGATGAATGAATGGTGTTTTACGGCACGTCGACACATAAATAGGTCATATTGTGCGCAAAAACTAACAAAAGATGAAGAAATGAAGGATTCATTAAAAATTAATGTAAATATATCAAAATAAAACCATCAAAAAATAAGGGATGATATGGTAGTAATATAAATTATATATGTAAATCAACAAATGCCCGAAGACGGGATATATAAAAAAGCAAATATTATAATGATTTAAATAGTCTGACTTCCTTCAGGAAATCTAAAACTAGACTAAAATCTAAAGTATTAAATAACTCGGTCATAGTATTAACATTGTAGTACCTTTGACGCATAGGATCAAAGTCTACACATTCCAGCAATATGTGTTTGACCGTTAACGGTGCAAAGCAGGGTATACATTCTGGTAATTGCTCACCTTGTTATAGATATGAATGAGTATAACGTGAATGCCCTATTCTGCACCGGGCTAGGAAAACTTCCTCTCGAGGAATGGGTCTACTAGAAGAGCGCCATTCTCCGAGTAACGGTTTAATTGAATGGAGTTTATTGTTAACGGACAAATCCCAAGCGGTTTGCCAAGAGTTACGGATATAGTTGTTAATACAACTTTTACAATCAGTATAAGGTAATTTCGTATTAGATATATGTAAATCTAATGCTGCCTTAGCAGCACTATCAGCTCTATCATTACCACGTATTCCTACATGGCTTGGAAGCCAGCAGAAAATAATAACATTATCAATTATAAGAGAATTGTACTTTTCTAAAAGTTGAAGCACAACTGGGTTATCATGTTTCATATTACCCAGTGCTTCAAGAAATGAAAGGGAATCAGAAAAGATTACAAAACGGTCATCATCAGATTCCTGAATGTAATTTAAGGCAGGCAAGTTCAATTGCCTTAAGTTCAGCTGAAAAGATAGAGGCCTTGTCAGGCAGGCGGCTCTTTATGCTGCGTTTGTGAACAACAGCTGCTGCAGCTACCTTATCTCCATCTTTAGAACCATCTGTGTATATATGTTGAAAGTTACTGTATTTCGATTTAATTTCATTAAATTTGCTTTGAAAGATAGTGGGGTCTGTACTGGATTTGTTACTATTACAAAGATCGAAAATAATTGTTGGTGTTTCCAAAGTCCACGGTGGAATTTGTGGTACTTTGTACCTGGCAATCAAATTTAGGTCGATTTCAGTGTCTCTTAATTTTGGTTTAATCCGAAGACCAAATGGTCGAATGGCCTTCGGTTTTCGATCAAAAAGAGGTTCACAACTAGGATTGAAAACATTATCGAAAGTTGGGTTTGAAGAGTTAGACTTTAATTTAATGGCGTATTGAAGAGCTAATTTGTCTGAACCCATTCGGACACGAAACTGTCTGTCCTCTAAGAAATTCTCTATAAAAATTGCTAATCGACCTCTAAGACCAAGGTCATGAAGATCATTCATGATACCGTACTTCCATGCAGTATCATAAGCTTTCTCCAAGTCAAAAAATACAGCGACCAGATGTTCCTTCTTTACGAAAGCTTCCCTAATAAATGATTCAAATCGAATGAGATTGTCTGTTGTGCCTCGTTGGCGCCGGAATCCACTTTGATACTTTGTTATCAGCTTGTTGGATTCCAGGTACCAAACGAGTCTCTCATTAATCATTTGTTCCATGGTTTTACATAAACAACTCGTTAAAGCAATAGGGCGATACTTTATTGGGTCCGTATGATCCTTTCCAGGTTTGGGGACTGGAATAAAGATTGCTTCCCGCCAAGAATCGGGGAAGTTTCCCGTCACCCAAACCTTATTAAATATATCAAGAAGGGTAGAGAGACAGGATTCAGGTAAATGTTTTAGTAATTGATAATGGATATCATCAGGACCAGCTGATGTATCATGAGCCTTTTTAAGGGACTCTCGAAGTTCTTTGAGAGTGAATAGTTTATTGTATTTTTCCAGGTTTTTTGACTTGAAGTTCAGCTTCTTCTGTTTTTTTTGTTTCTTATTTTTCAGAAAATTTGGTTGACAATTTTCAGAAGAAGAATTTTTTGAAAAAGTTTCTGCCAAAGTGTTTGTAATATCTTTGACAGATGTTATATCTCGATTATGTGTTTTAAGATGATTTACAGATCTAGAGTTACCTTTACCACTTATTTTCCGGACCATGTCCCATGTCTTCTTAAGAGATGAGCGAGAATTCAGCCTAGAGACGTAAGATAGTACGACGGGCTTTCGCACGAAAAACTCTAAAATTATTTTAATTTGTTTGAGTTGGCCGCAAGTTAAAATTATTTAATGCAGCTTTACGATCGCTGACTGCCTTTTTGCAGTCATCGTCGTACCATGGTTTATGTGGGCGTTTAGGATCTGCCGAGGTTTTTCGAATGGTTTGATCAGCTATATCGTGAAGAGTTTTGGTAAAAAGAGCAGTTGCGTCTACGACATCATCGAAAATGGAAGGCTTTAATTGTTACTCGCAAAGAGATTGAAACGTAGTACAATCAGCCTTGCGAAGTTTCCATCGTTGCGTTTTTTCGAGAAGTGGAGGGCCGATATGTTCAAGAAATTTGGGGAAGTGGTCACTTCCACAAAGGTCGTCTCCAACACTCCACGAGAAATCCATCAAAAGCGTTGGATCGCATATTGTTAAATCAATGGAAGAATGAGAGCCTGTAGCAGGATGTAAATAAGTATGTGACTTATTATTAAAAAGACACAACTTGTTTTTGGCTAAGAAATCTTCAATTTTCTTGCCTTTATCGTTTATATCTTTACAACCCCAGATGTAGTTGTGTGCATTAAAATCGCCCAAGAGTATAAAAGGTAATGGCAATTGTGCAACTAGGTGATTTAAATCTTTAGGATCTAGTGAAGAACTAGGTGGTAAATATAAGGAACATATTGTTATGACTCTGTGCATAGTAACACTGACCGCAATAGCTTGCAAATTTGTTTTCAACGGAACAGGTCTGTGAGGAATGTTTCGATTAGCGATTATCGAAACTCCACCAGTCGCCTTGTCCCCGGTATCACAAATATGATTGTATAGTGAGTATTGTTTAAAAGATAACTTATCACTTGTCTTCAAGAATGTTTCTTGAAGACAAAAGGCAATAGGGTTGTGTTCATTTAAAATTAAGCTGATTTCATCATAATTTGGTTTCAAACCTCGACAATTCCATTGAATGATCTTATTAGTTTTAACCATCATTTAGCGCTAAGGCGATTTTTAATTTATTTTATTTTTGGCCTTAGATTTAGGAGAGGTCTTAGGAGACTCAAGCAGCGACATCTCCACTGATGAATCCTCCTCCCTGGAAGAAGTCAGCTGAAGTGGCACCGCAACTAACCCTTCATGGGAGGATGGATGTGGCAGTGCAGCTGCTGGATCTGAAATGTCCATGAGTTGTTCAATTTTGTTATGCAGCTCAATAGGGCCGTTAGACACCTTTGGCTGCTCCTGGTGCTCCCTAGTTGGAATGGAATGAATGATGTTTTACGGCACATCGACACATAAATAGGTCATATTGTGCGCAAAAATTGATGAAAAATGAAGTATTATTTAAAAATTAGTGTAAATATATAAAGATAAAACTATTAAAAAACTAAGGGATGATAAGGTGTAATATAAACTATGTATGTAAATCAACAAATGCCCGTCAACGGGCATATAAACAAGTAAATATATATAAGAACACATTATAATGATTGATATAGTCTGATCTCTTGAAGGAAATCTAAAACAAGACTAAAATCTACAGTATCAAATAACTCTTTCATAGTATTAACATTGTAGTACCTTTGACGCATAGGATCAAAGTCTACACATTCCAATAAGATGTGTTTGACCGTTAACGGTGCAAAGCAGGGTATACATTCTGGTAATTGCTCACCTTGTAATAAATATGAATGAGTATAACGTGTATGCCCTATCCTGCACCGGGCTAGGATAACTTCCTCTCGACGAATGGGTCTAGTAGAAGAACGCCATTCTCCGAGTAACGGTTTAATTGAATGGAGTTTATTGTTAACGGGCAAATCCCAAGCGGTTTGCCAAGAGTTACGGATATAGTTGTTAATACAACTTTTAAAATCAGTATAAGGTAATTTGGTATTAGATATATGTAAATCTAATGCTGCCTTAGCAGAACTATCAGCTCTATCATTACCACGTATTCCTACATGGCTTGGAAGCCAGCAGAAAATAATAACATTATCAATTATAAGAGAATTGTACTTTTCTAAAAGTTGAAGCACAACTGGGTTATCATGTTTCATATTACCCATTGCTTGAAGAGATGAAAGGGAATCAGAAAAGATTACGAAATGGTCATCATCAGATTCCTGAATATAATTTAAGGCAAGTTCAATTGCCTTAAGTTCAGCTGAAAAGATAGAGGCCGTGTTAGGCATGCGGCTCTATATGCTGTGCTTGTGAACAGCTGCTGCAGCTACCTTATCTCCATCTTTAGAGCCATCTGTGTAGATATGTTGAAAGTCACTGTATTTCGATATAATTTCATTAAATTCGCTTTGAAAGACAGTAGGGTCTGTACTGGATTTGTTATTATTACAAAGATCAAAAATAATTGTTGGAGTTTCCAAAGTCCACGGTGGAATATGTGGTACTTTGTACTTGGCAATCAAATTTAGGTCGATTTCAGTGTCTCTTAATTTTGGTTGAATACGAAGACCAAATGGTCGAATGGCCTTCGGTTTTCGATCAAAAAGAGGTTCACAACTAGGATTAAAAACATTATCGAAAGTTGGGTTTGAAGGGTCAGACTTTAATTTAATGGCGTATTGATAGGTAATTTTTCTCGTCTATGAGACAGTGATGGTTCATTGGCTTCAACATATATACTTTCGGCTGGTGATGTACGAAAGGCACCTAAGGCGAGTCGTAATCCTTGATTATGTATAGGGTCGAGCATCTGCAAGTACGACTTGCGAGTCGATCCATATACTACTGAGCCGTAGTCCAGCTTGGATCTGATAAGAGATCTGTAAAGTCGCAAGAGGACTTTTCGATCTGCTCCCCAATTAGTGTTTGCAACAACTTTAAGTAAGTTAAGAGCTTTAAGGCATTTGACCTTCAAGTATTTAAGGTGTGGTATAAACGTTTTTAAGGTGTGGTATAAACGTTAATTTACGGTCGAAAATAAGACCAAGGAATTTTGTCTCATCCACTACTGGTATTGGTGACCCGTCCAGTGTTAGATGAGGGTCTTCATTATGTTTACGAAGTTGACAAAAGTGCATACAATTAGTTTTAGATTTAGAACATTTAAAACCATTTTCATCAGACCAGGTCTGAAGTTTATTGAGACATTGTTGTAATTGTCTCTCGATAGTATTCATGTTTTTTGCACGATAACATATAACAAAGTCGTCAACATATAGCGAACAATCCACACCTGGAGTTGGAGAAGCACCAGGCTTTCTGTGCTCCTTAGTTGGAGAAGCACTAGGCTTTCCAACTTCCTTAGTTGGAGAAGCACTAGGCTTTCCAACTTCCTTATTTGGAGCAGCACTAGGCCTTCCAACCGAAGAAGTAGACTTCACGACTGGGGAACTACTAGACTTCAAAGTCGTAGAAGAACCCGCTTTCCAATTTTGAGAAATCGACGTGCTCTTGACATTGCCAGAGCTTGCCGAATTTGTGTTTGATTTAAATGAAAAAGTTTGAATAGGTGAAAAGTTTAATTTTGGTTTGTTAAGTTGTATTTGTTGACTTTTGTTTGGATTTGATACTGAGGAAGTATTCTTTGTATTTTGAATTTCTGGCTGTGGTTCGTATTGCGTACCTGCATCCCTGCATTCTGTGTGTGTTGCTTTTGTTTTGAGAATAGATGCGTAAGAGGTCGGACTTTAAATTTTATATTTTTCTTCAATCAATTTTCGTGCTTCTGGAAAGGGAATGTTTTGTGTATATTTAACTGTTATGATTTCTTTTTCTTTTTTGAATTTTTCACATAAGTCTGAATTTGCGTGATGTCCTAGACCGCAGTTGATACATTTGAGGGCGTTAGGACAATCTGGTTCGTTATGTTTGAATGCAGACTCCCCATATTTACCACAAAGTTCTTCTTTAGTACCCCTGGATTTGTGGTGCCCAAAGGCTTGGCAATTGAAGCAACGTAACGGGTTTGGGATGTAGGCGTCAACATGTAATTGCAGATATGCCACCTTTATTGTTTTTGGTAAGACAGGTGTTACAAATGTGAGTACGATAGTATTTGTATTAATAATTTTATCATTCCTCTTGATGGTTATTCGGCGAGCCGCAGTTACCAACTGTAGTGCAAGCTCGTGAATGATTTCGTCTTCAGGTACTCCGGAGAGATCCGGGCACCTGATGACGCCTTTGGAACTATTCATAGAGGTGTGAGCGTAACATTTAACTTTGGTGTTTAAAATTTGTCTAATTGATAATAAATTGTCAGAATGAGATTTCTTTTCAGTTTCAATAAGTAGAGTTTTGTTTTTTTATTTATTTGTGTGACATATCCAGCGATGGATTGTAAAGTTTTCTGGATGACAATAGGTGACATATCTGTAACAGGTCTTTCCCCGTCTTCCCATTCAATGATCAGAAAACGAGGAAAGGACTGGTTGATCACTGGTTCCTCAGTATCAGATTCATGCTCTTTTTTTTGCGTTTAAGAGTAGAATGTGCGTTTTGAGATGCCATGATAGGCGTTAAGAATTCACCCTCTACGCTTCTCAGCCACCACGGAGTCCAACAAGGGGACTTATCCTAAAGAACTTCAGCTTAATAAAGCTAATCTATCTGATAATAACGCTTCTTTTCTTGATTTAGATCTCTCGATTGAAAATGGTAAAATAATTAGCAAAATCTATGACAAGAGAGATGATTTTAATTTTGACATTGTTAATTATCCCCACTTGGATGGGGATGTTCCCCGAGCAACTTCTTATGGGGTGTATCTGTCTCAACTTATTCGTTTTTCTAGAGCGTGTACTCGAGTTGAGGACTTTAATATTCGTAATCTTTGTATAACTAAAAAGTTACTCAATCAGGGTTACCGTTACCATAACCTTCGTAAAACATTTGCAAAATTGTATTATCGTAACCTTGATCTTCTTTCCAAATATAAAAATAATTTAAGGACTCTTCTGCGACAAGGACTATCATAACCTGACTTCTATGGTGATGTGATTTATAAACTTCGTAAGATTCTTGGTCATGATCACTTTCATACTATCTTTGTTAAACTTGTTAAAATGTTTATCAAAAGAGGTTATGACCCTATCATTTTGCAACGTACTGCATGCTTGGTGGTGGACCCTTTTACAGTTCGCCACTATGCTTTCCTCTTTGGTTGTACGATGACTGGACAGGCTGTGGACCCTATGATGACGCCTACCTTAAGTCCATTGGCATGGTGGCGTTTGATGTTTGTCTATGATCTTTCTTGTCGTGCCCTTAATGGTTTATTCTCTTACTGCTCTGGCTTTTGCCAAGTCATTGATTAGCTTCATTGTGGCTTTCTAGGCTATTGTTTTTTTGTATTATATTTACACGAGCATATTTGTGTTTTACTTATATTGCCTATTGATGCTGCCTTGTTGGTTAGAGATTAGATCATGGCGGGGATTTCTTAATTTACACTGTCCTGTTTAAATGGGATGACAGTACGGTATGTGTGAGGTTTGGTGCACCCTAGAACCGGTTTAAACCCCCCAGTGGCCTACTTTGCCACTGACCGTTCCAAGGCGGTAGCCCTATTGTCAACCCTTTTGTGTTTGTGATGTCGTTTACTTTTATTATTACTTTTGCCTTCTTGTTTGTCTGTTTCCATGTTTGTTTCTGTGTTTTGTTGTTGACTGTCCTCCTTGAATGCTGATTTCCCTGTCCGATCTTTTTATATTTCTTGCCCCTCAATCCAACAAACTCTACGATCACCGCACCACAAGCTTCATCTTTCATCTTACCAATAACATTTTTGTTATCGCTGAAGTAAAACTCACTTTTTGGATCATAAAGATCAGCATACGCATCTTCTGTCCTAATTTCATAACACAGAGAATCAGTGTCAGTAAACAATAGTTTGACTTTTTCATTGTATTTGTTTTTGGCATAATTGTAGTGAAAATCATACATCAAGTATTTTGACACGTCAAGAATACATATACCAACATAACAAGGGCGATTTAAGACAAATCTTTCTGTCATTCTGTTTATAGCAAACAAGTTTTCACTTAACATCTTACAAGAAATAAACGATGGTCTTGCCGCATATTTGAAAAGAACTTCCTCGTCATACGTCAGCTTAACATTAACTCTCTTTCTCAAGTTTTCCATCGTCTTACCAAAAACCGAATTATTCATAAGCTTGAAGAAATCTTTTCCAAAGGCGTTTTTACCAGCTGTCCTTTTTGTAGTATTGAAGTCAATATACACCTTCAACCATTGAGACTCATCAAACTGGAGTATCCTGTGTATCTTTTTCACTTTCAACCCCAAACTTTCATACAACTTTTAATTTCTGTAATGGTAACATATTTTTCCTTGTCCCTTAATGTAGTTACAAGTTTTCTTATTTTACTTGTTCCCAAATCAAACTTATTCTTCAAGTTTTTGCAGTAGTCCGACAACCACTCATGTTTTATATTTAAACTTTCCGGAGCGAGAGGATAATCATTATGCAAGTCATGTAACTCTTCTGGATATTCAAGATCACACTCAACAATATAGTTTGATTTCCCTTCTTCAAATTTATCGACCCATTTAAAATTACCAGTTGGTAAAGGTTGACAAATCGCCTACCCGTACAAGTTGTTAGCATCAAGATACATTATATACTTGCTCTGTTTACTACTATCATAGTTTTCCATATACTTATTATTAGCTTTCGGATATCTAGTCGCAATATAACTCACGCCACCTCTCATCCCTTTTTCTACAAACAGATATTGATCAATATCAGTAATCAAGTCCAAGTTTAATCCCAGTCATTTTCAAACAGGCATCCCAAGATAAACCACGACTACTGAAGTAATGACAAGGATCTAATTTGTAACACTCAAAGCACATTTTTCTGAAGTTCTCAAAAACATCAGCCAGCAGCAAAACATCACTTTTCAAATACAGATCATGATATTCCCCCATATTTTTGATCTTGAACGTCTTCCTTATTTTTTTAGCATGCTCATAATCTTCATCTGAGATAGTTGCATCATTTAACTGAGAGTAGAAGCTTTTCTTGTCAGGCAATTGTTTTTCCTTGAAGCATTCAAAGCTATCCATATAATCATACGGGTAAACTCCTTTTCTTTTCAACAGTTCTAACTTTTTATCAGAGTATTCTTGAGAGATATATTTAAACAACGGAATGTTTTTCACCAAAAAGAGTATGATAATGGACCTTTGGAAACGGCCAAGCACGACACATATGAAATATTGCAGTCTCGGTTTGATTGAGACTGTTCATGAGTGGAAGTGAAATATGCTAGCTACCGCTCACGCCCTCTAGCCCCGGGTTGAGCAGAACTCAATATTAATAAAATCAACAGCACAAAATTTTAACCATCCCGAGTGATCGAGTGACTGTGACATAAACTGGAAACTATCTATAAACACCAAATTTGACCCAAACATTAAAACCATATACCTTTCCATGTTATTTGGTATAACATTTATCCTTTTTTTTAACTTTCCGATCTGCTGCATTATATAACCCCTCAAATTATGGAATACAACAGGTATCTTTTTAGTCAACTTGAAACTGAGATTGCATGCATCATGAGCACTTCCTCTAAACCTCCCAGTTATGTGGCAATGATCTCTAACTGCTCTATCACACGTCATATATCGTTCATCACTAATATGACATTTCTCGGCTGCTCTAAATTCTTTTTCTTCTGCCTCTGTCATTGTCAAATCTTTCTTAAAAGATGTATTCGCAGTTTTTTTACAATATTTTTTTTCCTTTATCATTTGTTCTAAAAACTTATAAACAGCATTTGGTCCTCTGTATGTAACAACCGGTTTGGAATAAGACATTTTTTCTGTTATCGCTTCAAAGTCGGCATATATAACAAATGGAACCATTAATTGCCTATTATAGTTTTATATTAAAACTATTATAGTTTTTAAAGAGGGGTATATAGAATCACTTGGGTTAAACGTCTAATTTTAAAATGAAAGGAAAATGTTAATTTAATTTCTGATTTAGATTTTCACTTTTAGTTGTCTGATAGCAACATTTCTAAAATTATTGTCCTGAAATTTAGATTTTTTAATAGGCGTTTTTGCACCAATATTTACATAAATTCATTTTATCCTTAAAAGTGCTAAACTTCAACAAGTTACCTTAATTGATGATTGCATTTTGACTTTTGTCCTTAACATTTGTTAAAACAGCAAATATTTATTTCTGAGTTTATTTTGACAGTATGAATTTTTCGTTTCAAAAACACATTTCATTCAGGTAGTATAGAATCATTTTTTCTGAGAGGTGTTGCACGTAGTGATATATTTTGCATGGAAAAATGGCCCAAATAATTTCACCGTTGAATAAATGTATGCTTATATGATATATCTTTAAGCCTGGAAAGTTTTAAAATAATCTAAAATACATGAGCTGAGAAAATTGAATTTAAACAGGAAATGATTCTTTACTACCAATGATTCTATACACCCCAAAGCACTGTATGCAAACAAAGGTAATTTGTTTTAATATATCGGTAGATGTTTTCGGATAGTAACTAATTCGGATGCATGATTCGTTGTAGTCGTGTACATTTATAAATAGTTAAATGGAAATAATACTATGTTGGAATGCACATTTAAAAATTGTAATTGTAATTGAAGCTCTATTATTTGATATATTTCAAGAAAAAGTAATGGCTTCATTCTTTTTGAAATCACCCATATGTGAATGTGTCTGTCATAGGACTCAGTAACTGTGAGTTTCAGCACTTTATGGGATTTCTAGGCATTTAAAAAGGTTCTAGTCACTTGAATTACTTTTCTTCTGTTGTTAACTTGTTAGCCAGTTTGTGTCAAGTTACCTGTTACGGCTGTTTGTCAAATTGTCATTTACAAAATTACAATAATGAATTTTAATGATTATAAAGCAGCAGACAAAAGCATTGTTATTTTTGCTTGTCCATTTCCACAAATGATGTCTAATGCTAATATACTTTTTTCTGTTTTTATTTTACAGAAATTACTTTATACAAACAGTGAAGATTGTAAAGTCTTGCTTGTCAACAGTTCGGCAGGGATGGAAACTAAGCTTGTGAATTGTGGTTGCCCAGCTGAAAATGAGCCCATGGCATGTTCTGAGCATATGTGTAAGTTTAACTTGTCGAAAAAGCTAGTCGCCTGGGCGGACTACCAACTGATGAAATGTACTTGCCCAGCTTGGAATTTAGTTGCCCGGGCGAACGGGCAACCATTAGTTTCCATCCCTGAGTTTGCTGTTGATTGAATGATTCTTCGACTTCAACCGATTATTAATCGGAAAGTTATCGATTATACACCATCCGATTAAACCGATTATCGATTGTGAACATTTTCTGCCGATTTCCATCACTACTCTTTGCTAACACCCTGTTCGTTGGAAAGCATACCCAGCTCACGATTAACTGGAGTTGCGAAGAAGTTGTAGTGAGAACTGTTCAAACGAATGTCTTTGGGAGTTTTTGTAGTAGGATGGTGACAAGTAAATCACGCAACAATAATTATTCTTATGCCTGCCTTGGATGAAATAATCGACAATATCATTTTGGTTACGCTCGCAAACATAATCATCAAAAATAGCTATCTCTTGAGTATCAGAATCCAAATCATTCACAGGGATACTTGATCATTTGAACACTCCAGTATATCTTCGACTAGAAGTTTATTTATTTTTGCTATCTTTGCAAGTTTTTGGGACAAGACCTGGTACTTTGACTGTTCCAAGTTTTTAGCAAACAAATAAAGCTGATCATAGTAAATTAAAGGTTTCAGCAACATGTGAACTAATGTGTTTGTCTTGCCAGATCCTGAATTACCGCATACAAGCATTCTAAAACAACAGTCTGGCATAAAGTTCCATATCTGCTTGAAATTACCGTTGTCTGTCTTCATATCGTAGTTTGGAATTTCCATTATAATAATACTTGGATAATACTCAACTAATCTTAACTGATGTTATTTTAATCTAACCCTATAGTATACATGTCTTTGTTAAAGTGGAGAGAATTAGCGAATAAAATGAAAATATCGAATGAAGAATATAAAAATAAAGTTATTCAAAAAAGACTAGAAAAAGGAGCTAGTCGTGAATTACACAAAGAAATATTTAAACCGGTAACTAGTGAAATAAAAGATCAGTCAGTACAGTTAACTAAGCAGTTAGCTACTCTTCCAGAAATAAGTCAGCAGTTAGCTACTCTTCCAGAAATAAGACAGCAATTAGCCACTCTTCCTAGAGCTAGGTGAGGAAGTACAAGAAAGAGAACTGTATCAGCGAATACCTCAGTTATTTGCTGAAGAGCCTCGTAAAATAATTACGGGTAATCTAGATGCTGGAATCGATAAAAAAGTGTTAGATAGGCATAATTTACCCTTGCCAACCAGGGCAGCTGAAGATCAATTAAATTTTGGAGACATACTTGGGAAAGTTAATGATATTATCCAATACAATGGCCGCAATAAGGCAATTCTCACTAGGCAAATTAAAAGCGAAAAGAGTGCAACCGAGGGAGAAACAATTAAGCAAATCAGAGAACATATAAAAAAAGAGTCTGAAGCCTTAAAACATTACACAGAACGAATTGATGCAATGCTTGTGCATAGTGAAGTCTTTTCGGGGGAAGGATTACAGCAAAAGTCATACAAAGTTAGTAAAGATGGCCGCTACGGTGTGTTACAAATTGATATACCTAATCTTGTTGGCCACCACAAACTTATTGCTAGACAAGGAGAAACAGTTGTGTTAGATATGAAAGTGGATGATGATTTTATTGATTTGATAACTAAACGTTTCAACAATGGAAAAGCATACTCGAAGCTGTCTCAAAATGCTTTCGATTTAATTTCATTAAATTTGCTTTGAAAGACAGTAGGGTCTGTACTGGATTTGGTACTATTACAAAGATCGAAAATAATGGTTGGTGTTTCCAAAGTCCACGGTGGAATTTGTGGTACTTTGTACTTGACAATCAACTTTAGATCGATTTCAGTGTCTCTTAATTTTGGTTTAATACGAAGACTAAATGATCGAATGGCCTTCGGTTTTCGATCAAAAAGAGGTTCATAACTTAGGTTAAAAACATTATCGAAAGTTGGGTTTTAAGGGTTAGACTTTAATTTAATGGCGGACTGAAGGGCTAATTTGTCCCGTCTATGAGACAGTGACGGTTCATTAGCTTCAACATATAGTCTTTCGGCTGGTAATGTACGAAAGGCACCTAAGGCGACTCGTAATCCTTGATTATGTATAGGATCGAGCATCTGCAAGTATGACTTGCGAGTCGATCCATATACTATTGAGCCGTAGTCCAGCTTGGATCTGATTAGAGATCTATAAAGTTGTAAAAGGACTTTACGATCTGCTCCCCAGTTAGTGTTTGAAACAACTTTAAGTGAATTGAAAGCTTTAAGGCACTTGGCCTTCAAGTATTTACGGTGTGGTATAAACGTTAATTTACGGTCGAAAATAAGACCAAGGAATTTTGCCTCATCTACTACTGGTATTGGTGACCCATCCAGTGTTAGATGAGGGTCTTCATGATGTTTACGTAGTTGACAAAAGTGCATACAATTAGTTTTAGATTTAGAAAAATTAAAACCATTTTCATCCGACCAGGTCTGAAGTTTATTCAGACATTGTTGCAGTTGTCTCTCAATAGTGTTCATATTTTTTGCACGATAACATAATCGACCTCTAAGACCAAGGTCATCCAGATCATTCATGATACCGTACTTCCATGCAGTATCATAAGCTTTCTCCAAGTCAAAAAATACAGCGACTAGATGTTCTTTCTTTACGAAAGCTTTCCTAATAAATGATTCAAATCGAACGAGATTGTCTGTTGTGCCTCGTTGGCGCCGGAATTCACTTTGATACTTTGTTATCAGTTTGTTGGATTCCAGGTACCAAACGAGTCTCTCATTAGGTACAACAAGAGGATCAAGAATTGCAGGGCAATCCAGTCCCCCACCGGCCCAGACAAGCATTTCCAGACATTTTCTATGATGGAGGTCAAAGATCAAGGTCAAGGTCACAATGACCTTATATTGGTATGCGACACACGGCTATTCCAAAATGTATTCACATACCAAGTATTGAAAATACGATCCGGACAAGCATTTTCTATGACAGAGGTCACAGGTCAAGGTCACAGTGACCTTATGTTGGTACGCGACACACCGCTATCCAAAGATGTATCCACATACCAAGTTTGGTATCTCAAAGTCTTATAATATTGAAAATATGGCCCCGACAAGCATTCGGAAGGACGAACGGAAGGACAGGGTGCAAACCTATAGTCCCCCGCAAACCCGGGGACCGGTAGGCGATTAAAAACACTGTGATGATATGTGCAACTAGGCTTGGACAGGCTGTGGACCCTATGATGACGCCTACCTAAAGCCCATTGGGACGGTGGCGTTTGATGTTTGTCTATAATCTTTCCTGTCGTGCCCTTAATGGTTTATTCCCTTGTTGCTCTGGCCTCTGCCAAGTCAATGAGTACCTTCATTGTGGCTTTCTAGGCTATTGTTTTTTTTGTATTATATTTACACGAGCATATTTGTGTTTTACTTATATTGCCTATTGATGCTGCCTTGTTGGTTAGAGATTAAATCATGGCGGGGATTTCTTTATTTACACTGTCCTGTTTTAATGGGTTGACAGTAGGGTAAGTGTGAGGTTTGGTGCACCCTAGAACCAGTTTAAACCCCCAGTGGCCTACTTTGCCACTGACCGTTCCAAGGCGGTAGCCCTATTGACAACCCTTTTGTGTTTGTGATGTCGTTTGCATTTTTTATTACTTTTGCCTCTTCGTATGTCTGTTTGCGTGTTTGTTTTTGTGTTTTGTGGTTGACTGTCGTCCTTGAATAATGCTTTCCCTGAACGATATTTTTATCCTTCTTGGTACTGATCATCCCTGCCAAGTTTCGTTGAAATCCGGTAAGGCGTTCAGGAGAACTAGCCTGTACAAAGTCAGTGATGATATGTGCAACTAGGCTTAGACAATTATACTATGTGGACTTGCTATGAAGTTTGTGAAGCACTCATCGTCCTATTAGATATTATTTTCGTCAGGTATGGAACCACCGTTTATAGACAAATTGTTGGTATCCCTATGGGTACGAACTGTGCACCACTTGTCGCAGATTTGTTTTTATTTTGCTATGAAAGAGATTTCATGTTGAGTATTTTACCAGATACCCAATCAGATGTTATTGAAGCCTTTAATGACACCTCTCGGTATCTGGATGACATATTGAACATTGACAACCCTTTCTTTCCAACTATGGTTGAATAATATTTATCCTAAAGAACTTCAGCTTAACAAAGCCAATATATCTGATAATAACGCTTCTTTTCTTTATTTAGATCTCTTGATTGAAAATGGTGAAATAATTAGCAAAATCTGTGACAAGAGAAATGATTTTAATTTTGACATTGTTAATTTTCCATACTTGGATGGGGTTGTTCCCCGAGCAACTTCTTATGGGAGGTATGTGTCTCAACCTATTCGTTTTTCAAGTGTTTTTACTCGAGTTGAGGACTTTAATATTCCTTATCTTTGTATAACTAAAAAGCTACTCAATCAGGGTTACCGTTAACATAAACTTCGTAAAACCTTTGCAAAATTTTATTATCGTAACCCTGATCTTCTTTCCAAATATAAAAGTAACTTATGGACTCTTCTGCGACAAGGACTATCACAACCTGACTTCTATGGTGATGTGATTTATAAAGTTCGTAAGATTCTTGGTCATGATCACTTTCATACTATACTTGTATCATTTTGCAACGTACTGCATGCTTAGTGGTGGACTCTTTTACAGTTCGCCACTGTGGACCTAAAGCCCAATGGGACGGTGGTGTTTGATGTTTGTCTATGATCTTTCCTGTCGTGCCCTTAATGGTTCATTCTCTTGTTGCTCTGGCTTCTGCCAAGTCATTGAGTACCATCATTGTGGCTTTCTCGCCTACTGTTTTTTTGTATTATATTTACACGAGTATGTTTGTGTTTGACTTATATTGCCTATTGATGTTGCCTTCTTAGTAAGAGATTAGGTCATGGCGGGGATTTCTTTATTTACACTGTCCTGTTTTAATGGGATTACAGTAGAGTAAGTGTGAGGTTTGGTGCACTCTAGAACCGGTATAAACCCCCAGTGGCCTTTGTTGAGTAATTTAAGGACTCTTCTGCGACAAGGACTATCACAACCTGACTTCTATGGTGATGTGATTTATAAACTTCGTCAGATTCTTGGTCATGATCACTTTCATACTATCTTTGTTAAACTTGTTAACAAGTTTATCAAAAGAGGTTTTGACCCTATCATTTTGCAACGTACTGCATGCTTGGTGGTGGACCCTTTTATAGTTCGCCACTATGCTTTCCTCTTTAATTGTACGATGACCGGACAGGCTATGGACCCTATAATGACGCATACCTAAAGCCCATTGGGACGGTGGCGTTTGATGTTTGTCTATGATCTTTCTTGTCGTGCCCTTAATGATTTATTCTCTTACTGCCTTCATTGTGGCTTTCTGGGCTATTGTTTTTTTTGTATTATAATTATACGAGCATATTTGTGTTTTACTTATATTGCCTACTGATGTTGCCTTTTTGGTTAGAGGTTAGATCATGGCGGGGATTTCTTTATTTACACTGTCCTGTTTTAATGGGATGACAGTGGGTAAGTGTGAGGTTTGGTGCACCCTAGAACCGGTTTAAACCCCCAGTGGCCTACTTTTCCACTGACCGTTCCAAGGCGGTAGCCCTATTGTCAACCCTTTTGTGTTTGTGTTGTCTTTTGCATTTAATATTGCCTTTGCCTTCGTGTTTGTTTCTGTGTTTTGTGGTTGACTGTCCTCCTTGAATGCTACTTTCCCTGTCCGATCTTTTTGTATTTCTTAGCATTTCCTGATATGCAAGAGCATTATGAGTGCAGACATGACCCTGATATGCGTCGGAATGTTTTTTTTGGGTGGGGTAATCTTAAAGAAATGGGACTAAAGTTGTACAGCAAATGCCTTTTGATACTTTTATTTGGTATGGAAACATGGGTAATTCTATTGTCTTCTAAGAAATGTATGACACAATGATGATGTGATTTATTTTTGCTCAAGGATTCAGGCTAAGGGCATGTCATGGGTTTGATGATTGAGAAATATACATTAAACTGTGGAGTGCCCCTTTAAGGTTCCAACTTTTTTTGAAATACATAAATAGCCCGTGCGCCACCGCCATAAAAGGCCCTATCTATATAATGTTTAAAGTAGAACAATATAAAAAGTAAGTAAGATACAGTGTACTGGTATTGTCTGAATAATAAGGTCGGATCCTTATAGCTGGCGTGACAAAGCGATTGATCAGATCGAGCCAAATCTGACCGCCCGTCTAGTTGAAGTCCGAACCAATGTGGTGTGTTGCAACGTGGAGATAACTACCAGATCTCCACGCCACTCAACCACCAGGACTCCCTTCTCCAACGACACGGGTCGCCACCTACGGTCAACAGGTGGGTTACTTTTTGGGGTTGGGGGGAGGTTCTGGTAAGTAACGAGCAGTCGGTTTATTCTTATCAACCCACCACCGACTGGGGGGTTCTTGTTGGAATGTATAGACTTTGATCCTATCTTATTTTAGATTTCCTTTTTCTTTAAGTCTAATGAATGAATGAATGGTGTTTTACGGCACGTCGACACATAAGTATATGAAGATAAAACTATTTCCAAGTAAGGGATGAAATGGTAGTAATATAAATTATAAACGTAAATCAACAAATGCCCGAAAACGGTATATAAAGAGGTAAATTTATACAAGAATATATTATAATGATTTATATAGTCCGACTTCATTCAGGAAATTTAAAACTAGACTAAAAGCTACAGTATTAAATAACTCGGGTAGTGCTGTTACATTATCATTCATGGTGGCACCAATGGCATACATAGGTTAAGTTCCGAAGAAATTACTGCCAACATGGGTGATCTTTTTCTTTTTTGAAATAAACAAAACATAATTCTGTTCAAATACCTTTTCCTTCTATACTTCCAAGAGCAGTATACTTTGATGTAACAAATAGTAAAGTAAAAAAACACATACAAAGATCGGACAGGGAAAGTAGCATTTAAGGAATCAGACAAATGTACATATGCAAAAGTTTTATAAATTAATGGGCTATTCGTTTTTTTTTTGCGTTCTTATCGACCCTTTGTTAACAAACAAGATGGTAAACCATTCCGACAGTTGTTTGTCTTCTGAGATGGTGGTCTTCATTTAAATGTTTCAGGGTCTTACATTTCAGGCAATGTTTTCCTACAATCAGTTAAAAGACTTCGCACATGTGTTTCTAGCTCGGCTGGTTAAAGACCACATGAGCTTTAGACTGTGAGCTAGTAGGAGATCCCTTCCCAATTAGGGGGGCATAAAAACAGAACGTAGACATGAAGCAACTGCACGATTTTGATGCGGTGTTCGACAGCACGAGAGTTGCTGCGCGTCTACTCGCAAAAATAGTTGACGACCTTAAAGAGAAACAAGCAAATGATGTTCACAGCTGCAATCGAGGAAAAAGGAAAGTTACTGGAGGCAAATCTCACACATCAAACTTTTCTTGCATTCCAGAAGAAAAAAAACTTACTCCCGTTGACAAATTTGCGAGGGTATGGGAAGACCCACCCGCATTCATTACAGCAACATTAACGAATATTAGAACAGCCTTAAATACACTTTCAGCGACAAAATCGAACGATATCCGGAGTATCATGGTGGAAATTCCTCATGTACAGAGCGAATTTAAGACGGAACTTGTAAAAGTTAAAGAACGAACTGAAGGCGGAACTTGTGAAGTTAGAGAACGAACTTAGTGAACAAGATCAGTTAAATGAACAAAATCAGTCGAAGTTGGCTATGTTCTCAACCCTCCTGTCCGGCTTTCAAACTACCATTCTGGAATCAGTTAAACTTCAAACACTGTCTATTGCATCCCTAGGTATACAATTACAAAAGATTGCATCAGCGAGGGGAATCTGCAGACAGTTTTAACAAGCTAGCTAGGCAACAGAAAACTATGGAAGATCAGTTTAAGGTTGTAGATACGGAAATACAAGACTATCAAAACGTAACTAACTTGCCAGCCATAGCAAAGAAACCATTCGATGCATCCAAAGTCTCTTATTGCCAAGAGTTACGAATATTTATGTTGATAGAACTTTTAAAATCAGTATAAGGTTATTTGGTATTAGATATATGAAAACCTAATACTGCTTAGCAGCACTATCAGCTGTATCATTACCACGTATTCCTACATGGCTTGTAAGCCAGCAGAAAACATGCTCATTAGCGACAGTATTTGTATGGCGATAGTATTTGTATGGTGTAGAAGGTCTGGAAGTTGTGCCATTCCCTGGTTTCACGATAGTGCGTCCGTCTAACAGGTGTAAATCAAACAATAGTTAAAGACATAACATTTCAACTGTTAATTACATTATCATTCATTATGGCACCAATGGCATACATAGGTTAAGTTCCGAAGAAATTACTGCCAACATGGGTGATCTTTTTTCTTTTTTGAAATTAAAAAAAATAAATGAAAAATTCAAATACTTTTTTCTTCTATACTTCCAAGAGCAGTATACTTTGATATAACAAATAGTAAAGTAAAAAGAAATATAAAAACATCGGACAGGGAAAGTAGCATTGAAGAGGAATCACACAAATGTACATATGCAAAAGTTGTTATAAATTAATGGGCTATTCGTTTTTGCATTCTTGTCGACCCTTTGTTAACAAACAAGATGGTAAACCATTCCGACAGTTGTTTGTCTTCAGAGATGGTGGTCTTCATTTAAATTTTTAAGGGTCTTACATTTTAGGCAATGTTTTTCTACAATCAGTTAAAAGACTTCGCACATGTTTTTCTAGCTCGACTGGTTAAAGACCACATGATCTTAAGATTTTGAGATAGTAGGAGAAACCCTCCCCCATTAGGGGGGCATAAAAACAGAACGTAGACATGAAGCAACTGCACGATTTTGATGCGGGTCTACTCGAAAAATAGTTGACGACCTTAAGGAGAAACAAGCAAATGATGTTCACAACTGCAATCGAGGAAAACGGAAAGTTTATGGAGGCAAAACACACACATCAACCTTTTCTAACATTGCAGGATTTATTTTTTTACACCAGATGACAAATTTGCGAGGGGATGGGAAGGCCCATCCGCATTCATTACTGAAACATTCACGAAAATTAGAACAGCCTTAAATATACTTGCAGCGACAGAATCGAACGACATCCGGAGTATCACGGCGGAAATCCTTCATGTACAGAGCGAATTTAAGACGGAACTTGTAAAGTTAGAGAACGAACTTAAGGCGGAACTTGTAAAGTTAGAAAACGAACTGAATGAACAAGATCAGTTAAATGAACGAAATCAGTCGAAGTTGGCTATGTTCTCAACCCTCCTGTCCGGCATTCAAACTACCATTCTGGAATCAGTTAAACTTCAAAAACTGTCTATTGCATCCCTAGGTATACAATTACAAAAAGGTTGCACCAGTGAGGGGGATCTGCAGACAGGTTTAACAAGCTAGCTAGGCAACAGAAAACTACGGAAGATCAGTTTAAGGTTGTAGATACGGAAATACAAGACTATCAAAACGTAACTAACTTGCTATCCATAGCAAAGAAACCATTCGATGTATCGAAAGTCTCTTATTGCCAAGAGTTACGAATATATGTGTTGATACAACTTTTAAAATCAGTATCAGGTAATTTGGTATTAGATATATGTAATCCTAATGCTGCTTAGCAGCACTATCAGCTCTATCATTACCACGTATTTCTACATGGCTTGTAAGCCAGCAGAAAACATGCTCATTAGCGATAGTATTTGGAAGTTTTGCCATTCCCTGGTTTCACGGTAGTGCGTCCGTCTAACAGGTGAGTGTAAATCAAACAATAGTTTAAGACATAACATTTCAACTGTTAATTACATTATCATTCATGGTGGCACCAATGGCATACATAGGTTAAGTTCTGAAGAAATGACTGCCAACATGGGTGATCTTTTTTCTTTTTCTTTTTTGAAATTAAAAAAAAAAATCTGCTGTTCAAATACTTTTTTCTTCTATTCTTTCAAGAGCAGTATACTTTGATATAACAAATAGTAAAGTAAAAAGAAATATAAAAAGATCGGACAGGGGAAGTAGCATTCACGAGGAATCAGACAAATGTACATATGCAAAAGTTTTATAAATTAATGGGCTATTCGTTTTTGCATTCTTATCGACCCTTTGTTAACAAACAAGATGGAAAACCATTCCGACAGTTGTTTCTCTTCAGAGATGGTGGTCTTCATTTAAATTTTTGAGGGTCTTACATTTTAGGCAATGTTTTTCTACAATCAGTTTAAAGACTTCGCACATGTGTTTCTAGCTCGGCTGGTTAAAGACCACATGAGCTTTAGACTGAGAGCTAGTAGGAGAAACCCTTCCCCATTAGGGGGGCATAAAAACAGAACGTAGACATGAAGCAAATGCAAGATTTTGATGCGGTGTTCGACAGCACGAGAGTTGTTGCGGATCTACTCGCAAAAATAGTTGACGACCTTAAAGAGAAACAAACAAATGATGTTCACAGCTGCAATAGAGGAAAAAGGAAAGTTACTGGAGGCAAAACTCACATATCAAACTTTTCTTGCATTCCAGAAGAAAAAAAAACTAACTCCAGTTGACAAATTTGCGAGGGTTTGGGAAGACCCACACGCATTCATTACAGAAACATTAACGAATATTAGAACAGCCATAAATACACTTGCAGCGACAGAATCGAACGACATCCGGAGTATCATGGCAGAAATCCCTCATGTACAGAGCGAATTTAAGACGGAACTTGTAAAGTTAAAGAACGAACTGAAGGCGGAACTTGTGAAGTTAGAGAACGAACTTAATGAACAAGATCAGTTAAATGAACGAAATCAGTCGAAGTTGGCTATGTTCTCAACCCTCCTCTCCGGCTTTCAAACTACCATTCTGGAATCATTTAAACTTCAAACACTGTCTATTGCATCCCTAGGTATACAATTACAAAAGGTTGCATCAGCGAGGGGGATCTGGAGACAGTTTTAACAAGCTAGCTAGGCAACAGAAAACTATGGAAGATCAGTTTAAGGTTGTAGATACGGAAATACAAGACTACCAAAACGTAACTAACTTGCTATCCATAGCAAAGAAACCATTCGATGTATCGAAAGTCTCTTATTGCCAAGAGTTACGAATATATGTGTTGATACAACTTTTAAAATCAGTATCAGGTAATTTGGTATTAGATATATGTAATCCTAATGCTGCTTAGCAGCACTATCAGCTCTATCATTACCACGTATTTCTACATGGTTTGTAAGCCAGCAGAAAACATGCTCATTAGCGATAGTATTTGTAAGGTGTAAAAGGTCTGGAAGTTGTGCCATTCCCTGGTTTCACGGTAGTGCGTCCGTCTAACAGGTGAGTGTAAATCAAACAATAGTTTAAGACATAACATTTCAACTGTTATTACATTATCATCCATGGTGGCACCAATGGCATACATAGGTTAAGTTCTGAAGAAATGACTGCCAACATGGGTGATCTTTTTTCTTTTTCTTTTTTGAAATTAAAAAAAATAAATCTGCTGTTCAAATACTTTTTTCTTCTATTCTTCCAAGAGCAGTATACTTTGATATAACAAATAGTAAAGTAAAAAGAAATATAAAAAGATCGGACAGGGAAAGTAGCATTCACGAGGAATCAGACAAATGTACATATGCAAAAGTTTTATAAATTAATGGGCTATTCGTTTTTGCATTCTTATCGACCCTTTGTTAACAAACAAGATGGAAAACCATTCCGACAGTTGTTTCTCTTCAGAGATGGTGGTCTTCATTTAAATTTTTGAGGGTCTTACATTTTAGGCAATGTTTTTCTACAATCAGTTTAAAGACTTCGCACATGTGTTTCTAGCTCGGCTGGTTAAAGACCACATGAGCTTTAGACTGAGAGCTAGTAGGAGAAACCCTTCCCCATTAGGGGGGCATAAAAACAGAACGTAGACATGAAGCAAATGCAAGATTTTGATGCGGTGTTCGACAGCACGAGAGTTGTTGCGGATCTACTCGCAAAAATAGTTGACGACCTTAAAGAGAAACAAACAAATGATGTTCACAGCTGCAATAGAGGAAAAAGGAAAGTTACTGGAGGCAAAACTCACATATCAAACTTTTCTTGCATTCCAGAAGAAAAAAAAACTAACTCCAGTTGACAAATTTGCGAGGGTTTGGGAAGACCCACACGCATTCATTACAGAAACATTAACGAATATTAGAACAGCCATAAATACACATGCAGCGACAGAATCGAACGACATCCGGAGTATCATGGCAGAAATCCCTCATGTACAGAGCGAATTTAAGACGGAACTTGTAAAGTTAAAGAACGAACTGAAGGCGGAACTTTTGAAGTTAGAGAACGAACTTAATGAACAAGATCAGTTAAATGAACGAAATCAGTCGAAGTTGGCTATGTTCTCAACCCTCCTCTCCGGCTTTCAAACTACCATTCTGGAATCATTTAAACTTCAAACACTGTCTATTGCATCCCTAGGTATACAATTACAAAAGGTTGCATCAGCGAGGGGGATCTGGAGACAGTTTTAACAAGCTAGCTAGGCAACAGAAAACTATGGAAGATCAGTTTAAAGTTGTAGATACGGAAATACAAGACTTCCAAAACGTAACTAACTTGCTATCCATAGCAAAGATACCATTCGATGTATCGAAAGTCTCTTATTGCCAAGAGTTACGAATATATGTGTTGATACAACTTTTAAAATCAGTATCAGGTAATTTGGTATTAGATATATGTAATCCTAATGCTGCTTAGCAGCACTATCAGCTCTATCATTACCACGTATTTCTACATGGTTTGTAAGCCAGCAGAAAACATGCTCATTAGCGATAGTATTTGTAAGGTGTAAAAGGTCTGGAAGTTGTGCCATTCCCTGGTTTCACGGTAGTGCGTCCGTCTAACAGGTGAGTGTAAATCAAACAATAGTTTAAGACATAACATTTCAACTGTTATTACATTATCATCCATGGTGGCACCAATGGCATACATAGGTTAAGTTCTGAAGAAATGACTGCCAACATGGGTGATCTTTTTTCTTTTTCTTTTTTGAAATTAAAGAAAATAAATCTGCTGTTCAAATACTTTTTTCTTCTATTCTTCCAAGAGCAGTATACTTTGATATAACAAATAGTAAAGTAAAAAGAAATATAAAAAGATCGGACAGGGAAAGTAGCATTCACGAGGAATCAGACAAATGTACATATGCAAAAGTTTTATAAATTAATGGGCTATTCGTTTTTGCATTCTTATCGACCCTTTGTTAACAAACAAGATGGAAAACCATTCCGACAGTTGTTTCTCTTCAGAGATGGTGGTCTTCATTTAAATTTTTAAGGGTATTACATTTTAGGCAATGTTTTTTCTACAATCAGTTAAAAGACTTCGCACATGTGTTTCTAGCTCGGCTGGTTAAATACCACATGAGCTTTAGACTGAGAGCTAGTAGGAGAAACCCTTCCCCATTAGGGAAGCATAAAAACAGAACGTAGACATGAAGCAAATGAAAGATTTTGATGCGGTGTTCGACAGCACGAGAGTTGTTGCGGATCTACTCGCAAAAATAGTTGACGACCTTAAAGAGAAACAAACAAATGATGTTCACAGCTGCAATAGAGGAAAAAGGAAAGTTACTGGAGGCAAAACTCACACATCAAACTTTTCTTGCATTCCAGAAGAAAAAAACACTTACTCCAGTTGACAAATTTGCGAGGGTTTGGGAAGACCCACACGCATTCATTACAGAAACATTAACGAATATTAGAACAGCCATAAAATAATACACTTGCAGCGACAGAATCGAACGACATCCGGAGTATCATGGCAGAAATCCCTCATGTACAGAGCGAATTTAAGACGGAACTTGTAATGTGAAAGAACGAACTGAAGGCGGAACTTGTGAAGTTAGAGAACGAACTTAATGAACAAGATCAGTTAAATGAACGAAATCAGTCGAAGTTGGCTATGTTCTCAACCCTCCTGTCCGGCTTTCAAACTACCATTCTGGAATCATTTAAACTTCAAACACTGTCTATTGCATCCCTAGGTATACAATTACAAAAGGTTGCATCAGCGAGGGGGATCTGGAGACATTTTTAACAAGTTAGCTAGGCAACAGAAAACTATGGAAGATCAGTTTAAGGTTGTAGATACGGAAATACAAGACTACCAAAACGTAACTAACTTGCTATCCATAGCAAAGAAACCATTCGATGTATCGAAAGTCTCTTATTGCCAAGAGTTACGAATATATGTGTTGATACAACTTTTAAAATCAGTATCAGGTAATTTGGTATTAGATATATGCAATCCTAATGCTGCTTAGCAGCACTATCAGCTCTATCATTACCACGTATTTCTACATGGCTTGTAAGCCAGCAGAAAACATGCTCATTAGCGATAGTATTTGTAAGGTGTAAAAGGTCTGGAAGTTGTGCCATTCCCTGGTTTCACGGTAGTGCGTCCGTCTAACAGGTGAGTGTAAATTAAACAATAGTTTAAGACATAACATTTCAACTGTTAATTACATTATCATTCATGGTGGCACCAATGGCATACATAGGTTAAGTTCTGAAGAAATGACTGCCAACATGGGTGATCTTTTTTCTTTTTCTTTTTTGAAATTAAAAAAAATAAATCTGCTGTTCAAATACTTTTTTCTTCTATTCTTCCAAGAGCAGTATACTTTGATATAACAAATAGTAAAGTAAAAAGAAATATAAAAAGATCGGACAGGGAAAGTAGCATTCACGAGGAATCAGACAAATGTACATATGCAAAAGTTTTATAAATTAATGGGCTATTCGTTTTTGCATTCTTATCGACCCTTTGTTAACAAACAAGATGGAAAACCATTCCGACAGTTGTTTCTCTTCAGAGATGGTGGATTTCATTTAAATTTTTAAGGGTCTTACATTTTAGGCAATGTTTTTCTACAATCAGTTAAAAGACTTCGCACATGTGTTTCTAGCTCGGCTGGTTAAAGACCACATGAGCTTTAGACTGAGAGCTAGTAGGAGAAACCCTTCCCCATTAGGGGGGCATAAAAACAGAACGTTGACATGAAGCAAATGCAAGATTTTGATGCGGTGTTCGACAGCACGAGAGTTGTTGCGGATCTACTCGCAAAAATAGTTGACGACCTTAAAGAGAAACAAACAAATGATGTTCACAGCTGCAATAGAGGAAAAAGGAAATTTACTGGAGGCAAAACTCACATATCAAACTTTTCTTGCATTCCAGAAGAAAAAAAAACTTACTCCAGTTGACAAATTTGCGAGGGTTTGGGAAGACCCACACGCATTCATTACAGAAACATTAACGAATATTAGAACAGCCATAAATACACTTGCAGCGACAGAATCGAACGACATCCGGAGTATCATGGCAGAAATCCCTCATGTACAGAGCGAATTTAAGACGGAACTTGTAAAGTTAAAGAACGAACTGAAGGCGGAACTTGTGAAGTTAGAGAACGAACTTAATGAACAAGATCAGTTAAATGAACGAAATCAGTCGAAGTTGGCTATGTTCTCAACCCTCCTCTCCGGCTTTCAAACTACCATTCTGGAATCATTTAAACTTCAAACACTGTCTATTGCATCCCTAGGTATACAATTACAAAAGGTTGCATCAGCGAGGGGGATCTGGAGACAGTTTTAACAAGCTAGCTAGGCAACAGAAAACTATGGAAGATCAGTTTAAGGTTGTAGATACGGAAATACAAGACTACCAAAACGTAACTAACTTGCTATCCATAGCAAAGAAACCATTCGATGTATCGAAAGTCTCTTATTGCCAAGAGTTACGAATATATGTGTTGATACAACTTTTAAAATCAGTATCAGGTAATTTGGTATTAGATATATGTAATCCTAATGCTGCTTAGCAGCACTATCAGCTCTATCATTACCACGTATTTCTACATGGCTTGTAAGCCAGCAGAAAACATGCTTATTAGCGATAGTATTTGTAAGGTGTAAAAGGTCTGGAAGTTGTGCCATTCCCTGGTTTCACGGTAGTGCGTCCGTCTAACAGGTGAGTGTAAATCAAACAATAGTTTAAGACATAACATTTCAACTGTTAATTACATTATCATTCATGGTGGCACCAATGGCATACATAGGTTAAGTTCTGAAGAAATGACTGCCAACATGGGTGATCTTTTTTCTTTTTCTTTTTTGAAATTAAAAAAAATAAATCTGCTGTTCAAATACTTTTTTCTTCTATTCTTCCAAGAGCAGTATACTTTGATATAACAAATAGTAAAGTAAAAAGAAATATAAAAAGATCGGACAGGGAAAGTAGCATTCACGAGGAATCAGACAAATGTACATATGCAAAAGTTTTATAAATTAATGGGCTATTCGTTTTTGCATTCTTATCGACCCTTTGTTAACAAACAAGATGGAAAACCATTCCGACAGTTGTTTCTCTTCAGAGATGGTGGTCTTCATTTAAATTTTTAAGGGTCTTACATTTTAGGCAATGTTTTTCTACAATCAGTTAAAAGACTTCGCACATGTGTTTCTAGCTCGGCTGGTTAAAGACCACATGAGCTTTAGACTGAGAGCTAGTAGGAGAAACCCTTCCCCATTAGGGGGGCATAAAAACAGAACGTAGACATGAAGCAAATGCATGATTTTGATGCGGTGTTCGACAGCACGAGAGTTGTTGCGGATCTACTCGCAAAAATTGTCGACGACCTTAAAGAGAAACAAACAAATGATGTTCACAGCTGCAATAGAGGAAAAAGGAAAGTTACTGGAGGCAAAACTCACATATCAAACTTTTCTTGCATTCCAGAAGAAAAAAAAACTTACTCCAGTTGACAAATTTGCGAGGGTTAGTGAAGACCCACACGCATTCATTACAGAAACATTAACGAATATTAGAACAGCCATAAATCGACCCCTTAGAGCATCAAGGTGCTATCTGCACTTTTTGAGTTATTGAGATAAATGCATTTTAAGTTTTGAACTCTTACAGAAACGTATCTTTTCACTTTAACACTAAAATGTTGTATTATATATTATAAATATATGTAGATTATCGAAACATGTTTGTTTTTCTTTGATATATTTATTTAACTATGAGTTATGCCCCCTTTTATCAAATAGCACCTTGATGCATACACAAATCGTTGAATATATCTGTGCATCAAGGTGCTATTTGACAAATAGCACCTTGATGCACATAACCTTCTGGCTGTTATAAGTATGTATTTCTCAAATAGACCCTTCTGTGCATAATAATGTACCCAGTTTAAGTTAGTATGTGCAAAATGGTATGTTTATATGCTTGTTTTAGTACTTTAACAGTCGTCTACCATTAAACTACTAACAGTAGGCTGCACTTTTTATTTTTTTAAAGCAGTACATAAGGATTAAGGCACAAAGTATTTATTATTTATTTACATGCATTGCATTTTACACAGTCATATATATGTAACTGAATGAAAGATTATTTAAAAGAAAATGTAAAGACGAGAATAATTTTAACTCAAGTATGTTCCGTTTTTCCTTGAACACTACTACAGCATTTTACTGTACAATAGCCTATTCATCATCAGTGTCATGTCCGCTTTCGGATACATATGGCAATGTAAGGCAATCCGTTTGATGTTGGTATTCCTTCGTATGAGTGGAATTCTTCGGTATATCTCCATTTTGCATATGGAGACAGTAGATCTGCCTTCTTATCTTTCGATATTTGGTATTTTTTGTGTGGCAAGGTCCCAATTCACTTGATACATTTAGTAATTGATTGTTTGACCTGATACTTGATGAAACTTTGATCTCCATGAAACTTTTTCATTAAATATTTTATTTACAAATACACTTTCTGGAGATGCTTTATCGACCTTCATGCTGCATTTTCTATGCCATAATTATGTTTGTTTCTTTTAGAACTACTTCCTACCCCAAAATAATGTTCCTTGCCTTTTATCTTTATAACGGCTAAATTTATATGCAAGATTTGGCAAAAGTCTGCTAAATCTGGTTTAATGTCAAACACATAATTAGGAATCTCACTTGAATATATTTTACATTCGCTGCCTCTAATGGTATACAATTCAATTCAGTATTGTATTTGGCATAAATTTACTAGTGTTAATTGCCTAAACATGGTGAAATACAATGCAAAATATTTTAGAGAAGAGTGCAAACAAACCTATTTCGTTCAGAGAATGAATATATATATTACAGAGGACTAGTTATAGTTAGTACTTTGAATCAATGGCGTTCTATCACATTTCATCACCATTATCAATACTGTGTTCAAAGATCATTTATTTTTTATGGCATTTCAGAAATAATACATAGGTACTCTGATTATCATCGGTATTCAGTCAGCAAACTTGCTTTCCATTGCCTCTTCCATGTAATTGATTCAACTTCTCGTACAAACCATGCTATTCTGGCCTCTAGTCTCATCATCTTGTAAAACAATAATGTTCAGTGTTTTCTAGCAAGAGCTGAGCTTTTGATAGTTAAAGCATTTCTGTAGGTGGATCTTTTGACAATTGACACTGAACTGCGAAAAAGCCGTCTTAATCAGCTTAGACTAGGACACATTTGAAATAATGCATTGCAAGCTAGCAAGTTATCAAGTCGCATGATGTTATAGTTCCTGATGAGTGGCTTTAATTCATACAATTGTTTGCTTTTCATCCTAGCAGGTTTTAAATTGTTAGAGTGTATTTTTGGTATGCTAGTTGATGTCTGCTTGACTTTTGACTTTTATTGACTTGTTTCTTGATAAGTTTTTTTCTTTCTAGTACTGACTTGTATGTACATTTAGGGCGAACGCTCTCTCTAACCTTCCTTCCTTCTTACATGATGTTTGTTTATCATTGCAATTTATCAGTTGAGCAACTGGATATATTTGAATCAGATCAATTGAAATCTTCTTTTGACTATTGGTAATTGTTATCACTTGTCACAATCATCAATATTTACTTCAAATGACTGAATCACATAATTTAATCCACGATTCCTTCTCGCATATGCCTCCGATGCTTCTTTCTCACTTATAATTACTAGTACCTTCATCAACTAAACCTGTTGGCATTCTCCTCCATGAATGGAGTACTCTTTGTTTTCGTTCAAAATTGTTCTGTTTTTCAATATATCATTTTGCATACTATCTGACCAGTTTGGCATCTCATTGTCTTAAAACTTGCATGCAATATTTTACAAAAAGATCTTAACCAAATTAAATAATAGTAGTCACTATCATATCTATAGACTGTAAATTATTTTAAATTTGTTACTTTTAAAACTCAAATGCATTAAATCTATTACACAATATATTTTAACATATTACCTTGAATAGTATGTATTATCAAACAAAAATGCATTTTTTTAGTAATCTAGTAATAATGATGATATAATATTACTTACTATTGAATTGCAGCTGTCCATTTCTGACTCAGTTTCCATAAGCCCACATTTGCATAAACCACAGAGAGAGAGTTATAGTCCTGTTTGCACCCAATTGTTAGACTTGTGATGATTGTCAATCAAGATCAATATGACTTTTTTTTCTTATCTCAGAATTTGTAAAATGCCACATTTAATCAGTTTTTAATGTATGTTTAGTATTAATAATATGTTAAAGCACATTCCCAGGCCCCAATTAATGTGTAAACTCAAATCTTACAGATAGGTGGAGCTATTTGAACTAAACTAAATTTAAGTATTTTCAGAAATACGCATATTTATCAGATGCATCAAGGTGCTATTTGGCAAATAGAACCTTGATGCATGCAAACAATGCAAATAGCACCTTTATGCATGGAGTTTGTGTAACATATGCAGATATGACTTTGATGAATTTATTATTACATATGCTAATTGATGGAATATAATGCCAATTTTTTTTTCAAACAAGATATGACTATTTCCAATTGATTTATTACAAAAAGTCAAAATCGACCAAAAGTGCAGATAGCACCTTGATGTTCTAAGGGGTCGAAATACACTTGCAGCGACAGAATCGAACGACATCCGGAGTATCATGGCAGAAATCCCTCATGTACAGAGAGAATTTAAGACGGAACTTGTAATGTGAAAGAACGAACTGAAGGCGGAACTTGTGAAGTTAGAGAACGAACTTAATGAACAAGATCAGTTAAATGAACGAAATCAGTCGAAGTTGGCAATGTTCTCAACCCTCCTGTCCGGCTTTCAAACTACCATTCTGGAATCATTTAAACATCAAATACTGTCTATTGCATCCCTAGGTATACAATTTCAAAAGGTTGCATCAGCGAGGGGGATCTGGAGACATTTTTAACAAGCTAGCTAGGCAACAGAAAACTATGGAAGATCAGTTTAAGGTATACAAGACTACCAAAACGTAACTAACTTGCTATCCATAGCAAAGAAACCATTCGATGTATCGAAAGTCTCTTATTGCCAAGAGTTACGAATATATGTGTTGATACAACTTTTAAAATCAGTATCAGGTAATTTGGTATTAGATATATGTAATCCTAATGCTGCTTAGCAGCACTATCAGCTCTATCATTACCACGTATTTCTACATGGCCTGTAAGCCAGCAGAAAACATGCTCATTAGCGATAGTATTTGTAAGGTGTAAAAGGTCTGGAAGTTGTGCCATTCCCTGGTTTCACGGTAGTGCGTCCGTCTAACAGGTGAGTGTAAATCAAACAATAGTTTAAGACATAACATTTCAACTGTTAATTACATTATCATTCATGGTGGCACCAATGGCATACATAGGTTAAGTTCTGAAGAAATGACTGCCAACATGGGTGATCTTTTTTCTTTTTCTTTTTTGAAATTAAAAAAAATAAATCTGCTGTTCAAATACTTTTTTCTTCTATTCTTCCAAGAGCAGTATACTTTGATATAACAAATAGTAAAGTAAAAAGAAATATAAAAAGATCGGACAGGGAAAGTAGCATTCACGAGGAATCAGACAAATGTACATATGCAAAAGTTTTATAAATTAATGGGCTATTCGTTTTTGCATTCTTATCGACCCTTTGTTAACAAACAAGATGGAAAACCATTCCGACAGTTGTTTCTCTTCAGAGATTGTGGTCTTCATTTAAATTTTTAAGGGTCTTACATTTTAGGCAATGTTTTTCTACAACCAGTTAAAAGACTTCGCACATGTGTTTCAAGCTCGGCTGGTTAAAGACCACATGAACTTTAGACTGAGAGCTAGTAGGAGAAACCCTTCCCCATTAGGGGGGCATAAAAACAGAACGTAGACATGAAGCAAATGCAAGATGTTGATGCGGTGTTCGACAGCACGAGAGTTGTTGCGGATCTACTCGCAAAAATAGTTGACGACCTTAAAGAGAAACAAACAAATGATGTTCACAGCTGCAATAGAGGAAAAAGGAAAGTTACTGGAGGCAAAACTCACATATCAAACTTTTCTTGCATTCCAGAAGAAAAAAAAACTTACTCCAGTTGACAAATTTGCGAGGGTTTGGGAAGACCCACACGCATTCATTACAGAAACATTAACGAATATTAGAACAGCCATAAATACACTTGCAGCGACAGAATCGAACGACATCCGGAGTATTATGGCAGAAATCCCTCATGTACAGAGCATATTTAAGACGGAACTTGTAAAGTTAAAGAACGAACTGAAGGCGGAACTTGTGAAGATAGAGAACGAACTTAATGAACAAGATCAGTTAAATGAACGAAATCAGTCGAAGTTGGCTATGTTCTCAACCCTCCTCTCCGGCTTTCAAACTACCATTCTGGAATCATTTAAACTTCAAACACTGTCCATTGCATCCCTAGGTATACAATTACAAAAGGTTGCATCAGCGAGGGGGATCTGGAGACAGTTTTAACAAGCTAGCTAGGCAACAGAAAACTATGGAAGATCAGTTTAAGGTTGTAGATACGGAAATACAAGACTACCAAAACGTAAATAACTTGCTATCCATAGCAAAGAAACCATTCGATGTATCGAAAGTCTCTTATTGCCAAGAGTTACGAATATATGTGTTGATACAACTTTTAAAATCAGTATCAGGTAATTTGGTATTAGATATATGTAATCCTAATGCTGCTTAGCAGCACTATCAGCTCTATCATTACCACGTATTTCTACATGGCTTGTAAGCCAGCAGAAAACATGCTCATTAGCGATAGTATTTGTAAGGTGTAAAAGGTCTGGAAGTTGTGCCATTCCCTGGTTTCACGGTAGTGCGTCCGTCTAACAGGTGAGTGTAAATCAAACAATAGTTTAAGACATAACATTTCAACTGTTAATTACATTATCAATCATGGTGGCACCAATGGCATACATAGGTTAAGTTCTGAAGAAATGACTGCCAACATGGGTGATCCTTTTTCTTTTTCTTTTTTGAAATTAAAAAAAATAAATCTGCTGTTCAAATACTTTTTTCTTCTATTCTTCCAAGAGCAGTATACTTTGATATAACAAATAGTAAAGTAAAAAGAAATATAAAAAGATCGGACAGGGAAAGTAGCATTCACGAGGAATCAGACAAATGTACATATGCAAAAGTTTTATAAATTAATGGGCTATTCGTTTTTGCATTCTTATCGACCCTTTGTTAACAAACAAGATGAAAAACCATTCCGACAGTTGTTTCTCTTCAGAGATGGTGGTCTTCATTTAAATTTTTAAGGGTCTTACATTTTAGGCAATGTTTTTCTACAATCAGTTAAAAGACCTCGCACATGTGTTTCTAGCTCGGCTGTTTAAAGACCACATGAGCTTTAGACTGAGAGCTAGTAGGAGAAACCCTTCCCCATTAGGGGGGCATAAAAACAGAACGTAGACATGAAGCAAATGCAAGATTTTGATGCGGTGTTCGACAGCACGAGAGTTGTTGCGGATCTACTCGCAAAAATAGTTGACGACCTTAAAGAGAAACAAACAAATGATGTTCACAGCTGCAATAGAGGAAAAAGGAAAGTTACTGGAGGCAAAACTCACATATCAAACTTTTCTTGCATTCCAGAAGAAAAAAAAACTTACTCCAGTTGACAAATTTGCGAGGGTTTGGGAAGACCCACACGCATTCATTACAGAAACATTAACGAATATTAGAACAGCCATAAATACACTTGCAGCGACAGAATCGAACGACATGCGGAGTATCATGGCAGAAATCCCTCATGTACAGAGCGAATTTAAGACGGAACTTGTAAAGTTAAAGAACGAACTGAAGGCGGAACTTGTGAAGTTAGAGAACGAACTTAATGAACAAGATCAGTTAAATGAACGAAATCAGTCGAAGTTGGCTATGTTCTCAACCCTCCTCTCCGGCTTTCAAACTACCATTCTGGAATCATTTAAACTTCAAACACTGTCTATTGCATCCCTAGGTATACAATTACAAAAGGTTGCATCAGCGACGGGGATCTGGAGACAGTTTTAACAAGCTAGCTAGGCAACAGAAAACTATGGAAGATCAGTTTAAGGTTGTAGATACGGAAATACAAGACTACCAAAACGTAACTAACTTGCTATCCATAGCAAAGAAACCATTCGATGTATCGAAAGTCTCTTATTGCCAAGAGTTACGAATATATGTGTTGATACAACTTTTAAAATCAGTATCAGGTAATTTGGTATTAGATATATGTAATCCTAATGCTGCTTAGCAGCACTATCAGCTCTATCATTACCACGTATTTCTACATGGCTTGTAAGCCAGCAGAAAACATGATCATTAGCGATAGTATTTGTAAGGTGTAAAAGGTCTGGAAGTTGTGCCATTCCCTGGTTTCACGGTAGTGCGTCCGTCTAACAGGTGACTGTAAATCAAACAATAGTTTAAGACATAACATTTCAACTGTTAATTACATTATCATTCATGGCGGCACCAATGGCATACATAGGTTAAGTTCTGAAGAAATGACTGCCAACATGGGTGATCTTTTTACTTTTTCTTTTTTGAAATTAAAAAAAAAAAATCTGCTGTTCAAATACTTTTTTCTTCTATTCTTCCAAGAGCAGTATACTTTGATATAACAAATAGTAAAGTAAAAAGAAATATAAAAAAGATCGGACAGGGAAAGTAGCATTCACGAGGAATCAGACAAATGTACATATGCAAAAGTTTTATAAATTAATAGGCTATTCGTTTTTGCTTTCTTATCGACCCTTTGTTAACAAACAAGATGGAAAACATTCCGACAGTTGTTTCTCTTCAGAGATGGTGGTCTACATTTAAATTTTTAAGGGTCTTACATTTTAGGCAATGTTTTTCTACAATCAGTTAAAAAAGACTTCGCACATGTGTTTCTAGCTCGGCTGGTTGAAGACCACATGAGCTTTACTGTGAGCTAGTAGGAGAAACCCTCCCCATTAGGGGGGCATAAAAACAGAACGTAGACATGAAGCAACTGCACGGTTTTGATGCAGTGTTCGACAGCACGAGAGATGCTGCGCGTCTACTCGCAAAAATAATTGACGACCTTAAAGAGAAACAAGCAAATGATGTTCACAGCTGCAATCGAGGAAAGCGAAAAGTTACTGGAGGCAAAACTCACACATCAAACTTTTCTTGCATTCCAGAAGGAAAAAAAAACTTACTCCAGTTGACAAATTTGCGAGGGTATGGGAAGACCTACCCGCATTCATTACAGAAACATTAACGAATATTAGAACAGCCTTAAATACACTTGCAGCGACAAAATTGAACGACATCCGGAGTATCACGGCGGAAATTCCTCATGTACAGAGCGAATTTAAGACGGAACTTGTAAAGTTAAAGGACGAACTAAAGGCGGAACTTGTCAAGTTAGAGAACGAACTTAATGAACAAGATCAGTTTAATGAACGAAATCAGTCGAAGTTGGCTATGTTCTCAACCCTCCTGTCCGGCATTCAAACTACCATTCTGGAATCAGTTTAACTTCAAAAACTGTATATTGCATCCCTAGGTATACAATTACAAAAGGTTGCAACAGGGAGTGGCATCTGCAGACAGTTTTAACAAGGTAGAATGAATGAATGAATGGTGTTTTACGGCACGTCGACACATAAATAGGTCATATTGTGCGCAAAAACCGACGAAAGACGAAGAGATGAAGGATTAATTAAAAATTAATGTAAATATATCAAGATAAAACTATTAAAAAATAAGGGATGATATGGTAGTAATACAAAGTATATATGTAAACCAACAAATGCCCGAAAACGGGTATATAAAAAGTAATTATATACAAGAACATATTATAATGACTTATATAGTCTGACTTCCTTAAGGAAATCTAAAACTAGATTAAAATCTATAGTATTAAATAACTCGGTCATAGTATTAACATTGTAGTACCTTTGACGCATAGGATCAAAGTCTACGCATTCCAGCAATATGTGTTTGACCGTTAAAGGTGCAAAACAGGGTATACATTCTGGTAATTGCTCACCTTGTAATAAATATGAATGAGTATAACGTGTATGCCCTATTCTGCACCGGGCTAGGACAACTTCCTCTCGACGAATGTGTCTACTAGAAGAACGCCATTCTCCGAGTAACGGTTTAATTGAATGGAGTTTATTGTTAACTGACAAATCCCAAGCGGTTTGCCAAGAGTTACGAATATATGTGTTAATACAACTTTTAAAATCAGTATAAGGTAATTTGGTATTAGATATATGTAAATATAATGCTGCCTTTGCAGCACTATCAGCTCTATCATTACCACGTATTCCTACAGAAAATAATAACATTATCAATTAGAAGAGAATTGTACTTTTCTAAAAGTTGAAGCACAACTGGGTTATCATGTTTCATATTACCCAGTGCTTGAAGAGATGAAAGGGAATCAGAAAAGATTACAAAATGGTCATCATCAGATTCCTGAATATAATTTAAGGCAAGGTCAATTGCCTTAAGTTCAGCTGAAAAGATAGAGGCCTTGTCAGGCAGGCGGCTCTTTATGCTGTGTTTGTGAACAACAGCTGCTGCAGCTACCTTATCTCCATCTTTAGAACCATCTGTGTATATATGTTGAAAGTTACTGTATTTCGATTTAATTTCATTAAATTTGCTTTGAAAGACAGTAGGGTCTGTACTGGATTTGTTACTATTACAAAGGTCGTAAATAATTTTTGGTGTTTCCAAAGTCCACGGTGGAATTTGTGGTACTTTGTACTTGGCAATCAAATTTAGGTCGATTTCAGTGTCTCTTAATTTTGGTTTAATACGAAGACCAAATGGTCGGATGGCCTTCGGTTTTCGATCAAAAAGAGGTTCACAAGTAGGATTAAAGACATTATCGAAAGTTGGGTTTGAAGGTTTAGATTTTAATTTAATGGCATATTGAAGGGCTAACTTGTCCCTTCTATTAGACAGTGATGGTTCATTAGCTTCAACATATAGACTTTCGACTGGTGATGTACGAAAGGCACCTAAGGCGAGTCGTAATCCTTGGTTATGTATAGGGTCGAGCATCTGCAAGTATGACTTGCGAGTCGACCCATATACTATTGAGCCGTAGTCCAGCTTAGATCTGATAAGAGATCTATAAAGTTGTAAAAGGACTCGAAAATAAGACCAAGGAATTTTGCCTCATCTACTACTGGTATTGGTGACCCATCCAGTGTTAGATGAGGGTCTTCATGATGTTTACGTAATTGACAAAAGTGCATACAATTAGTTTTAGATTTAGAAAATTTAAAACCAATTTCATCCGACCAGGTCTGAAGTTTATTCAGACATTGTTGCAGTTGTCTCTCAATAGTGTTCATGTTTTTTGCACGATAACATATAACAAAGTCGTCAACATATAGAGAGCAATCCACACCAGGATTGATGCATTTAACTATACTGTTAATTTTTATGCTAAAAAGGGTGACAGAGAGTATGCTGCCCTGTGGAACACCCATCTCCTGTTCATGGATGTCAGAGAGGGTTGAACCCATTCGGACACGAAACTGTCTGTCCTCTAAGAAATTCTCTATAAAAATTGCTAGTCGACCTCTAAGACCAAGTTCATGAAGATCATTCATGATACCGTACTTCCATGCAGTATCATAAGCTTTCTCCAAGTCAAAAAATACAGCGACTAGATGTTCTTTCTTTACGAAAGATTCCCTAATAAATGATTCAAATCGAATGAGATTGTCTGTTGTGCCTCGTTGGCGCCGGAATCCACTTTGATACTTTGTTATCAGCTTGTTGGATTCCAGGTACCAAACGAGTCTCTCATTAATCATTCGTTCCATGGTTTTACATATACAACTCGTTAAAGCAATAGGGCGATAATTTATTGGGTCCGTATGATCCTTTCCAGGTTTGGGGACTGGAATAACGATTGCTTCCCGCCAAGAATCGGGGAAGTTTCCTGTCACCCAAACCTTATTAAATATATCAAGAAGTGTGGAGAGACAGGTTTCAGGCAAATGTTTTAATAATTGATAATGGATATCATCAGGACCAGCTGATGTATCATGAGCCTTTTTAAGGGATTCTCGAAGTTCTTTGAGAGTGAACAGTTTATTGTATTTCTCCAAATTTTTAGACTTGAAATTCAGCTTCTTCTGTTCTTTTAGTTTCTTATTTTTTAGAAAATTTGGTTTACAATTTTCAGAAGAAGAATTTTTATTCTGCCAAAGTGTTCGTAATATCTTTGACAGAAGTAATATCCTCATTATCAGTTTTAAGATGATTTACACATCTAGAATTACCTTTACCGTTTATTTTCCGGACCATGTCCCACGTCTTCTTAAGTGATGAACGAGAGTTCAGCCTAGAGACATAAGATCTCCAGGATCATCTCTTGCTATCCTTAATAGTACGACGGGCTTTCGCACGAAAAACTCTAAAAGTATCTAAATTATTTTGAGTTGGCCGCAAGTTAAAAGTATTCAATGCAGCTTTACGATCGCTGACTGCTTTTTTGCAGTCATCATCGTACCATGGTTTATGTGGGCGTTTTGGATTTGCCGAGGTTTTTGGAATAGTTTGATCAGCTATATCATGAAGGGTTTTGGTAAAAAATGCAGTTGCGTCTTCGACATCCTCGAATACGGAAGGCTTTAACTGTTCCTCACAAAGAGATTGAAACGTATCCCAATCAGCTTTGCGAAGTTTCCATCGTTGCGTTTTTTCGAGAAGTGGAGGGCCGATATTTTCAAGAAATAAGGGGAAGTGGTCACTTCCACATAGGTCGTCACCAACACTCCACGAAAAATCCATCAAGAGCGTTGGATCGCATATTGTTAAATCAATGGAAGAATGAGAGCCTGTAGCTAATGTAAATAAGTATGTGATTTGTTATCATTAAAAAGACACAAATTATTTTTGGCTAAGAAATCCTCAACTTTCTTGCCTTTATCGTTTATATCCTTACAACCCCAAATGTAGTTGTGTGCGTTAAAATCACCCAAGATAATAAAAGGTGATGGTAATTGTGCAACTAGGTGATTTAGATCTTTAAGGTCTAGTGAAGAACTGGGCGGTAAATATAAGGAGCATATTGTAATAACTCGGTGCATCGTAACACTGACCGCAACAGCTTGCAGACCAGTTTTCAACGCAACAGTTCTGTGAGGAATGTTTCGATTCACAAGAATCGAAACTCCTCCAGAAGCTTTATCACCTGTATCACAAATATAGTTATACAATGAATAGTTTTTAAAAGATATCTTATCAGAAGTCTTCAAGAAAGTTTCTTGAAGACAAAATGCAACAGGGTTGTGTTTATTTAAAAGTAAGCTGATTTCATCGTAATTAGGTTTTAAACCTCGGCAGTTCCATTGAATGATCTTATTTGATTTTGATGTCACTAAGGCGGAAGTACGGGTATACGGCCTTTGAGTTTGACAGACCTTGGTGACTGTGGAGATTTTGGAAGTTCCAGATGTACTGGATCAATCTCCATCTCCAAATCTGTTGTGCAGTTCAATCGGATCATCAGATCCTTTTGACTGCTTCCCTAACCCGGGAGTTTTCTTTTTCCTTGCTGTCACGTCCGTGGCAGCAGTTCTGCTTGGTGACGAACTCTTTGGAGAGTTCGTCGGATTTGACGAACTCTTGGAAGAGTTCGTCGGGTTTGGTGGGCTCTTGGTGGCACCAGAGTCCGTCGATTTTGAAATAGATGAAGTAGATGTCGTAGTTGTTGAAGGTATAGTTGAAGAAGGTTTAGGCTTGGAAGCCATAGGAGGTTTAGGAGCCACAGGAGGCTTTTTTGAAAGGACCACAGTTTGTGAAGCTGAAGCGGTTGTAGAGGAATTCTGAACAGAGAGTGGTAAAGTAGTAAACCCGTCGGAGCCTATTGGCCAGGTCACCACGGTCTGCGCCGCGACTGACCTGGTAGCCGGTTTCTCAACCCTACTCGCATCGGCATATGATTTGCCAGATGGAGTGGGCGGAGTAAGGCTCTCAACAAGTTTTCTAGCTTCAGGAAAGGAGATATTTTTTTCTATTTTTGTTTTCTGAATTTCTCTCTCGTGTTTCCATTTCGGACAGTCTTTCGAGAAAGCCCCGTGGGCCCCCTTGCAATTAACGCAAGAGGCGGGATTGTTGCAATTAGAGAAATCGCTGTGACCCTGTTGGCCACAGCGCGCGCAAACGGCAATTCTCTTGCATCTTTCTCGATGATGCCCAAAAGTTTGGCAAGTGAAACATCTGAGAGGGTTTGGGATGAAAGGGTCTACTGGTAGAATAATATATCCAGTTTTAATCGTTTTAGGAAGAGTAGGTGTGCTGAAAGTAAGCACGAATGTATTAGTAGGAGTGAGAGTGCCACTCCGCCTTGTATTCAAACGAACTACTTCAGTCACACCTTGTGATTTGAGGTTAAGTGTCATTTCCTCAACGGTGCAGTGCTCCAGTTCCCTAGAGCGTACCACACCTTTTGAGGTGTTGAGGGAGATATGAGGTATCACCTCAACAGGGATATTGACAAAAGATTTGACTTTAAGAAGGTTGTCAGAGTGTGATTTACGGTCACACTCGACAAGAAGTTTTTGGTTTTTAAGTTTCTTAACACTCCTCGGCTCACCGGCAATGCCGAGTAAAGCCTTGGAGATAGCGAAAGGAGAGAGATTTGTAATAGGTCGAGATTCATCCAATGAGATAACATTGAGGAATCGGGGCCAATTCAGATGTGAAATACCAGTGTCCGAGTCAGACTCAGAGTCTGACTCAGGGCCTGGTCCATTTCTGGAACGTTTAGAACCAGAAACTGAAGTTGATGGAATATTGGTAGTGTGTGCGTTTTTTCGTCCCATAATGGGTAATTGGTATTCACTCTTCACGCTTCC